>PVJO010026125.1:0-21605 GCA_004026905.1 Hystrix cristata
CTCCACCATACCCAACTATTTTAGTATATTTGATATGCTTAGCCATTGCAGGTTTTGTTATTGATGCTCATCTTACAGGAAGCTTTTCATGTGACTAGAGAGTCATTTTGAGGGGGGGTTACTTTTCATTTTGATACAATTCGAAACAGAAAAGTTACAAGAAAAGTACAATTAATTTGCATATGTTCTTTATCTGATTCATAAATTATTTAATTTTGTCCCATTTGCTTTATTATTCATGCATTTTTTTCTCTTCCCCTTTTCTCAACCACTGAGAGTAGATACTGTGTATTTGTCTGAAGTGCAGCAGTGTACGGTCCCCCCCACCTCCACCCTGCGCTAAGCAAGCACTCTAGCCCTGAACTATGTTTCTATCAGTGTGTATTTCCCATAAACAAGGGCATTTGCTTAGATGACCGCAATACAGTTATCAAACTAAAGATATTTAAATTGATACTGTACTTTTTTTTAATATATACTGGAGAATGAACCCAGGGCCTTGCCCTGAGATACATCCCCATCCTTTTCTTAAACATTTAATTTGAGACAGCACCTTGCTAAGTCACTCAGTTGCCCAGGCTGGGCTTACATTTGCCATCCTCCTGCCTCAGCCTTCCACAGTGCTGGAATTACAGGCATGCATGACCACATCCAGTAAGATGTCAGGATTTTTAACTTTGGTCATTTGGTTAATGTGTCTGCCAACTTGTCCTTTGTAGTTTTTAAGTCTTTTTAATTTTATTTTAATGGTACATTTTAGATGTACATAGTGATAACATTCATCATAGGGGAATTGTACCTGTATATGATATATCTTGTTGCTTCTTTTTTTCCCATTCCCCTCCCCTCCCTTCAGCCCACCTCCCTCCTTATTTACAAAAGCTTTCTTTCCATTTTTTTCTTCTGTTCCTTATTTCTCCTGTCCCGCCATTCCTTCCCCCTTCCCCCTTCCCATTTAAAGCATCATACCACAGTGATATGTGCACACCCATGTTTATAGCGTCACAATTTGTAATAGCCAAATCTTGAAAACAGCCCAAATGCCCATCAACTGATGAATGGATAAAGAAAATGTGGGTTTCTTTTTTTTTCATACAGTGAAGTACTACTCTGCCCTAAAGAACTGTAAGCTTGAGATATGTCTAGGTAAATGGATGCATCTTGAGACCAATTTCTTAAGTGAAATAAATTGGACACATGTTTAAATACTGCATTGTTTCTCTGGTGTGAGAAACTGACAGTGTAAATAAAGACTAAAAGGTATTATATTGGGAAAGGGAAGAAATCGTAGTTATTAAGTCTTTTATGGGAAAATATATTGAGTTCGTGAAAGTATCCTGTTCCTCATCAAACTTGTATGGGTCCTTTGGGACTTCTTTTCAGGTTCTTGGTGTCCTGAACAAAGAACTGGGCAAAACCCACACAAAAGGCAGCGTAAGTGTGTATTTACTGAGGGCAGAAAAGAGGCAGGTCAGGGTTGAGTATTTAGCTCAGTGGTAGGGCGCTTGTCTAGCAAGCGCAAGGCCTTGATTCGATCCCCAGCACCACCCCACCGCCCCCAAAGAGGTGCGCTCTACAGGGCAGGGTTGGCTGGTGAACAGGCTCTCGGTGGCCCTGAGAGTAAGGGGAAGGCGTCTTTCACATCCCAGATTCCCGGACTGGCTTCCTCTTCCTTCAAATAAAGCACTGGGAGGGTTGTCCTGGCAATACTCACTTGGCCTGGCGCCAGATTGAAACTGCCCAATCAGAAGACTGGCTTCGCCTCCTGCCAACAGACGTGAAGGACTGAAAAGAGCAGCTTTCTGATTGGTCCTGCAAACAGCACAGGATTTAAAACAGCACTTTCTGATTGGTTCCCTGTACAGTGCCCGGGTGCAGTGGAGTCGTTTTGGGTCCCTTGTTCTGTGAGTGTGCTCTAGGTTTCTATGACCTTTGACACCTTCTGCCCAGTTGTTTGTTGGTTTGCCCTAGCTCTGATCTCCTACCTCAATGGGAATTTTAAAAATCCCCATCATTCTATGTTTATTACTCATCCACTTACTAGAAGGGTTTTATCTTCTCATTGTTTCGTATCTCTAAATATCTGAACTCTTCTTATATTGAGTAACTTACAGTGTTACTATCAATATTTATGTCAACGCTCCCGTCGTCCCTGAGTTGCCCAGCAGGATACTCTTCAAACGCTCCTGTGCCCATTTCCTTAGGTATCCCGGGTGCCAATTCTTTTGATGTGTCCTCATGGTTTTTAATAGGCTCCTTGTTTTTTCTTGCTATTACAAAATTCTCTATGTTTATCCTGTATGTTTCCTGCCAGAGTAATATTCCCTATGGATTGGTGGGGATGTTTCTGATTTGTTTTATAATCTGCTTTATTTCACTTGATAATTTTTTTCTGTACTTGGAATTGAACACAAAGAGCACTGAGTGCATCCTAAACCCCTTTCAATTTATTTATTTATTTAAAAAATTTCAAGACAAGGTATCATTAATGACTTGCAACCCTCCTGCCTCAGCCTCTTGAGTATCTGGGATTGTAGGCACGTGCCACCAAACATGGCACTTGATAATTTTGAATACTTACAAGCATCCATCAGTTTTCTTTTCTTTTATTTTTTTTCATGTGGCATATCAGGAAATGACTGAATTTTGTTTTATTAATGCATTACTTGCACATACTAAGGGATTCAGTGTGATATTTTCATACACGTGTACAGCACATACTAGTCAAGTCTAAATTCAATCATCCTTTTTCTACCCCTCCCTCACTCCCTATATCCAAACTCTAGCAATCAGTGTTCTAATTTCAGGTCAACTTTTTTTTAGCTTCCACAAATAGAACATGCAATACTTACTTTTTGGTGTCTGGTTTATTTCACTTAACATACTGTCTTCTATTCCATCTGTTTTGCTGCTAAAGGTACGATTTCCTCCTCCTGCAAGGCTAAGCAATACTCCATTGTGTCCATACTGTATAGACCATGTTTTCTTTATCTTTTCACCTGCTATTGAGCACCTAGGCTGATCCCACAAGATAGTGTAAATAGTGCTGCAATTAACATGCACCTGTACTGTCTCCTTGGTGTGTTGATTTCATTTCCTTGGTGGGATAGCTGCATCATGTGGTAGAACTAGTTTTTAGTTTTTTTGAAGAATCTCTGTTCTGTTCTCCATAATGGCTGTATTAACCTGTTTTCCAACCAGGTACTATAGGTAACTGTTCTTTTTTCTTTGCTGAACATGGTTCCCTGGAAGCTGAGGCAGAAGGACTGCAAGTTTGAGCTCAGTCTGAGCAACTTAGTGAGACTGTACATCAAGATTTTAAAAATAAATAAGTAAAAAGGTCTGTGGATGTACCTCAGTGGCAGAATGCTCCTGGGTTCAATTCCTAGTACTACAGGGAATAATTCCCTTCATATCCTTGTCAGCATTTGTTTGTTTGACTAGTCATCCTACAGGAATGAAATGAAACCTCATTGTAGTTTTGATTTGTATTTCTCTGATGGCTTGTGACTTGAGCATTTTTTTTATTTATTGGCCATTTGTACTTCTTTTGAGAAATATCTATTCAGAATATTTGCCCATTTTTAAAATGGATTACCATTTTTTAAATTAGGTTTTTGAGTGTTTGCATTCTGGGTATTAACCTTTGCCAGATGAATAGCTGACAAACTTTTTCTCCCAATTCGTAGGTTGTCTCATCTCTCTATGGATTGCTTCCTTTGTGTGCAGAAACTTTTAAGTTGCATGTAATGTCATTGGTCAATTTTTGCTTTTGTTTTCTATGATTTAGGGTGCTATCCCAAAACACATTGTCTATAACAATGTCTTGAAGTGTTTCCCTTAGGTTTTCTTCTAGTAGCTTTAGAATTTGTCAGTTCTTACACTTACAAGTTTTCATTTACTTAGGTCTCTGATACATGTTTTTGTGTTGATTTTTGTTGATGGTGAGAGTTGGGGGTCAAGTTCCAATGTTTTGCATATGGATATCCAGTTTTTCCCAACAACACTTGTTAAAGAGGCAGTCCTTTCTCCAATGTATGCTTCGGCCACCTTCGTGAAGACAAAGTTGGTTATAGATGTGTGCGCTTATTTCTAGGTTCTGCTTCGTTGGTCCCTGAGGCTGTTCTTACATCAATAACAGGCTGTTTGGTTACTGTGGTTCTGTAGTACATCCTGAAATCGGGTGCTGAGATGCCTTCTGCTTTGTGCCTTGTGCCTAAGATTGCCTTGGCTGTTTGGAGACTGCTGTGCTTCCATATGGGCTCTAGAATTCTTTCTAGTTCTGTGAAGAATGTCATTCAATGTGTAAATCACTTTGGGTAGTAGACATTTTAGTAAGATCAATTCTTCGAATGCACAAATATGGGAGATCCTTATTATTTTAGTGTCTTCTCCAATTTATTTCATCAGTGTTTTGTAATTATCAGTGTAGCGGTCTTAAACATCCTAAATTAAGTTTATTCCCAGGTATTTTATTTTTATAGCGCTTGTGAAGGGGATCACTTTAATGTTTCCTAAGAATCTCATCATTGACAATGTTGACTACTGACTCATTTGTTGATTTTTGTATCTTGCTACTGTACTGAACTCATTGAATCAGTTCTAATGTTTTTTTTGATGGAAAATTTAGGTTTCTCTATGTATAGAATCATATCAGTTTGACTTTCTCCTTTCCCATATTTATGCCTTTTATTTCTTTTTCCAGCTTGATTACTCTGGGTAAAACTTCCATCTAGTATAATACTGAATAAGAATGATGAGAGTTTTTCTTGATCTTAGGGGAAATATTTTCAGTTTTTCACCAACTAGTACAATGTTTTCTGTGAGTTTGGCATATATACTTCTTATTACATTGAGATAAAGTCTTTCTATACCTAATTTGTTCAGGGCTTTTATCATGAAGAGATGTTGAATGGTATCTAATGCTTTCTTTGCATCTACTGAGATGATCATATGATTTTTAGCCTTCATTCTGTTGATATGATATGTTACATTTATTGATTTGTTTAAGGTTAACTATCTGTACATCCCTGGTGTGAGAAAAATTTGATCATGGTGTATGACTCTTGATAAACTGTTGAATTCAATCTGCTACCCTTTTTTGGGGGGGGGAAGGGGGAGGGCGAGATGCTTCATACTGAGCGACATCCCCAGCCTGCTTGCTTGCTAACTCATTTATTGATGAGAGAGCAATTAAGTCTCATTAAGTCACTAAACTGCTTAGTCTGGGCTTGAACTTGTGAGTCTCCCACCTCAGTTAGCATTTTGTTGAAGATTTTTGCATCTGTGTTCATCAGGAATACTGGTCTACAATTACCTTCTTTTGTTGTGTCCTTATTTAGCGTTAGTAACCAGGTAGTGCTGATCTCACAGAATCAATATGGGAGATTTTCCTCCCTTTCAGTTTTATGGAATAGCTCGAAGAGGAATTGGCATTAATTGTTCTTTAAAAGTTCGATGAGTTTTAACAGTGAGGCCGTCTGGTCCTGAGATTTTCTTTGTTGGGAGACTTTTGTTCCTAATTTTACTTCATTAATTGTTATTGGTGTATTCAGTTTTTTTATGTCCTGTTGGTTCAGATTTGATAGGTCAGGTGAATCCAGAAATGTGTCCATTTGTTCTAGGTTCTCCAATTTATTAGCACATATTTTTTTCACAATAATCCATAATGATCTTTAGTATTTCTGTGTTATTGGTTGTAATGTCTCTTTTTTTAACCTCTAGTTTGAGTTGTCTTTTTTTTTTTGTCAGTCTAGCTAAATGTTTGTCAATTTTGTTTATGTTTTCAAAGAGTGAACACTTTGTGTCATGGATCTTTGTATTTTTTTTAGTGTCTAATTCATTATCTTCTGATGTTTGTTTCTTCTAATTCTAGGTTTGTTTATGCTTTTCTAAGTCATAGAGATTCATTGTTATATTTTACTCAATCTTTTTTTTGGGATGTAGGAACTCATTGATATAAACTTACTTTTCAGTATTGGTTTTACTTCATTCCACAAATTTCGCGCTGCTGTGTTCCCATTTCTATTTGTTTTGAGGAATTTTTAAAATTTTCTTTGGACTTTTCAGTGGCCCACTGTTTTGAAGTGTTTTGTTCAATCTCCTTGTGTTTGTATAATTTCTGAAATTTTGTTTGTTGTTGCCTTCTAGTTTTATTGCATTGGTATCAGAAAAGATATTGGATATGATTTCAATTTTTTGAATTTAATATTTGTTTTGTGGACTAATACATGGTCTATTTTAGAGAACACTGCATGTACTAATGAAAACAATGTATATTATGAAGTTGTTGGATGGAATTTATCCTGAAAATATCTGTTAAATCCACTTGATCTGTAGTGCCATTTAATTCTGATTCCTTTTTTGTTTTTTTTTGTCTAGATAACCTGTCCATTGATGAAAGTGGGATGTTGAAATCCACCACTGTCATTATATTGAAGCTATCTCCCCCTGAGATCTAATAGTGTTTTATAAAATTGAGTACATGTTGTATTTTGTTGAATCCATCTCTTGATCATTATATAGTAACCTCTGTTTCTCCTTAGGTTTTGTTTTAATGTCTGTTTTGTCAGATACAGTATTAATTACTACTGCTTAGGATTCCATTTGCTTGGAATGTTGAATGTCCTTTTCCATCCTTTCACTTTCAGCCTTGTGTGTCTTGCAAGGTTTCTTGTTGGCAACATGTTGCTGGGTCTTATTTTTTCCTTTCCTTTTCTTTTTTTCTTCTTTGTTTTTCATTAATCTACTCGGCCTATCTGTATCTTTTAATTGGAAACTTAGTCCATTTACATTGAAGGTTATTATCAATAGGTAAGGACTTATTCTTATCATTTCATTGATTTTCTTCTTCTAGCTCTTTTGAGTATTCTTTTTTCTTGCTTTATCTTTTTATAAATCTTTCTATTTTATACTTTATTGATAATGTTTGATTTTTTTCTATTTGTTTATTCACTCTTTTAGAGGGAGTTATGCATTCATGATGGTAATTATCTTTCACTTCTGGTTGTAGGACTTCCTTGAGCATCTTTCATAAGGCTGATCTGTTGGTCATGAATTCCCTCAGTGTCTGCTTGTCTCAGTAGATCTTTATAGTTCCTTCATTTCTGAAGGATTGTGTTTCTGGGTATAGTAATTGTGGTTGACTGTTTTTTTGTTGTTTTTTTTTCCTTCAGGACTTAGAATATGTCATTTCATTCCCTTCTGGCTTACAGAGTTGCTATTGACAAATCTGCTGTTAGTTTAATGCAACTGCCGCTACATGTGACTTGGTGTTCTTCTCTTGCAGATTTAAAAATTCTTTCCTGTATTATATTTTGGCAGTTTCAATACAGTATGCTGTGAGAAAGATCTTTTCTGGTTATGTCTCTTAGGGTTCCTATAAGCCTCCTGTATGTGGATATCCATGACTTTCACAAGATCAGGGGACCTTTGGGGTGGGGGCTGCTGGGGATCAAATTCGGGGCCTGTGCTCACTAGGCAAGTGCTCTACCACTGAATTAAATCCCCAACCCCAAGATTAGGGAAATTTTGTGCTTTTGTTTCATTGAGTAGATGTTCTGTGCCCTTAGCTTTTTTTCCTTGCCTTCGGATATTCTGAAAATGTGGATGTTTGTTCATTGAATATTGTCCCAAAGTCTGGAATGCTTTCTTTGAGTTTTTCTTTTTCTTTTCTCCCTCCCAAATGGTGTATTTCTAAAGGTCTGTCTTCAAGTTCAGTTATTCTATCTTCTGCTTGTTCTAGCTTGCTGTTCAGGCTTTTAACTGTATTTTTTATTTGACATTTTGAACTTTTTATTTCCAAGATTTCTGTTTGTTTTTTCCCAAAACCTCTTATTTCTTTGGATTTTGCATGTATAGCCTGCATTGTTTTCCCAATTTCAATTAACTGTCTCTTTATTCTCTTAGGTTTCATTGACCTTTTTAATAATCATTCTTTAAAATTCCTTATCAGCATTTTCTTTTTATTTTTTTGGAATCTATTGCCAGAGAGTTATTATATTCTTTTGGAGGCATGATATTACCTTGTTTTTGCATAGTCTTGGATTCTTGTGTCAAGATTTGTATATCTGGTAGATAAGGTATTTCTATCACTTCCACAGGATGGCACTATGAATGAGCAGCTTTTTCCTCAAAATGTGTCTTGGAGTGTTGATTTGTTATACAGTGTTGGCTTTGATTCCAAGTGGGCACGGTAGTGTGTTTTGCTATCACTTCTTTAGCCGTGATTAATGACTTCAGGCACAGCGCATGCTCTGGTGAAATTGGAGAGACCCACTGTCTCCTGGGTCATGCAAGGCTTGGGCTGCTTTGGCTGTTCAGGTAGACATGGTATAGACAGCAGAGTGTGTGAGGTACACTCTGTGTAGCTACTCCTGGACTGTGAGTGGTGGCCCCTGTCTGGTGATGGGTTTCCTCAGGCCCTGTTGATGTTGGCACTGTTGCCTGTAACGTCTCTGGCACTGGCCACACCAGCAGTGGGGAGCAGCCTGAAGCTCTGTCCTCTAACCAGGCGGTGGGGTGGGCCCAGGTGCTGCCTGGGGAGGGATGGTGGTGTGCACTCAGCAACCCTTCTGTGATGATCACGCCCAGTCCTGATGGCAGTGAATGGTCAGAAAAGGGGCAAGGGTGGAGCCGTAGGACCTGTCCAGGCAAGGCGGCAGCAGGAACCACAGTGTTCCTTCCCCACCCTGTTAGTAACAGACACAAGATCCTGGTGCAAGAGGGAAGCGTGGTAGGAATGACATGGGCACCTCCTTCAGTCTTGGCATTGACCTGAGCTGACACTTGGCTGGCCATGTCCTTGGTCCCAGAGAGCAAATTCCCTGATCTCCTGGTTCTCGAGGGCTTAGGGTTAGAATCACTTTGCTTGGCCAGGTTGGGTTCAGAAGACAACTCCCTGCTGAGGCAGTGTGGTAGCGTGTCTGGGGGGTCCGAGATATGGGAATATGCAGGAGTTTCTGACCCCAGAGCAGTCCAAATTCAGACAATAGGCCCCTTCTCAAGATGGCTCCTGGATGCCGTATCCTGGAGGTTTCCTGGGAGATGATGTGCGATCCGTTTCAGTTTCCAGGCTACTATGTGGATTTCAGGTTACGAGTCTAAGTGGCCCTCAAGGTTGTGAGGAAAGTGGAACTTTCCAGTAGCTAGGACAGATGGAGTTTGCTGGGACTCTTTCATTCTTACTGTGCCAAGGGTAGACTCCCTTTCCGTTGGCTGTGGAACCAAGGTGGAAGATGCTGTAATACTTTGTTTTTCTTTCTATGCTGTTGTCCCACATCTGTGACTCTTACTAGGTTCTAATTCCTCTCTCACCATTATCCTGTAGTCACTTACCCTCAGTATGAAGCTACACACCTGGTGCTTTGGTTCCTCTTTGTGGAGAAGGATCAGGCACATGCTGGGTGTCTCCATTTAGCCATCTGTCCTCCCAATTACTGTGCAAACTTCTTACACCATACTTTTTTTTTGATATAACATAATGCATTTAACTCATCCATCTCAATTGGATACTACCCTTTCTCTATCATGAACAATGCCACATGAACATTATCGCAACAAATAATTGCGCACCCTCTTAATTATATTTTTAGGATGAATGGGGCTTATTTATTCCCAGAAAGCCTCTTTGCTTTGAAGGGCTTAAGGAATTATTTCACTGAAGAAAATAAGGGATTATATGCATGTATGATTTATTATTAGGTACTGAGTCATGTAACTATGGAGACTGGCAAGACTGAAGATCTGCATAGTGAGTCCACAGGTTGGATATTTGAGAGATGGGGGACTTAGTTCAAATCCAAGTTTGAAGGCCCAAGAATAAGAGAGCTGATGGTGTAGTTCCACTCTGAAAGCTGGCAGGCTTGAGCATGTGGAAGATCCAGTCCTTCAGTTTGAGTACAAAGGCAGAAAAAAGCCAATGTCTGGGTTCAAAGGTAGCCAGGTAGGATGCGTTCTCCATTCTTCTGGGGAGGGGCAGCTGTCCTGTGCTGTTGAGGGCTTTAACTAACTGGATGAGGCTCACCACACTATGAAAAACTGTCTGTTTTCCTCAGCCTACAGGATTGAATATTAATGTTGTCCAAAAACACTCTCACTCAGACTCCAGTAATGTTGACCAAATATCTGGGCATCCTGCCCAGTCAAGTTGTTATATAAAATTAACCATCGTAGGAGACTTTTGCAGTTTTGAGGTATGTGACAAAGAATTTAAAGTTTCAGTGGAAGAAAAGGACAGAACAGTATTCTTGGTGGCTTTTCAATGTTTTTTCCCCCATACTACTAAAAATAATGAATAAATAAATCATCTCTCTAAATAATTATGTTATCATATGTATTTCTCTAATACTTATTACATTGATGTTCCCATTAAATTTATTCACTTTCTTTAATTATCTTCTCATTGTAATTGTAAGACTTGTGTTTTTCCTTAGGTCATGGCCTATATTTTCTTCCTTAAGGGAAGAGTCTTTAATCTTGTATCTAGCTTTTTTATTCTGCTTATTTTTTTCCTGTCTTGCCAGCAGCCAGCCCTTTTACCCCCGAGATACGGGTAAAAGAAAAGTTTTATGCTTTAAGAAGATTGGTGTGTCAATTACTAACATAATCTGAATCATTTCAATTTCTGAAAGTAATAGTAGGACTAACTGTATTTAAGAATCGCCCCCCTCAAAAGTCAAAGGTTTTAATTGAGACTGAAATTTCATCTAAGGCAGAGGAAACTATTTTAATAACCAAACGCTTTTTAAGAAAAGAATAAGAGGCAAAAAATAAAGTGGCATTTTGCTCCCTTCCCATAACTGAGTATAGATCACATATATTATCATTATTTAAACCTCACGATACCTGTGTACGGTAAGTGTCATGGTCCAGATTTCACAGGTAAGGAAGCTGAGTCCCTTCAACAAGAGATGAAGGGACATTTTCCTGAGATCTCACAGTTGGTAATCTGGTGTCAAGATTTGACACGAGATTGACTAGCGGTCTTTCCACTAGTCTGGCAGCCCAGCAGGCTGCCAGGGTTACAGGGCATATTCTAGAATCCAAGGGACCTGAAAGGCTTTAGGGACTTCACTCATTATAAACACTATCCTTTTCCCCCTTTCAAAACTCATTCGCCTTTCTTCTTCCTAAGGCTCAGTAGGAGTGGGCAAAATAATAGAATACCTGAGACAGACCAGCAGCCAAGACTCGGAAGACGGTGGCCTTGGGGAGCTGTGGACCATGCTTGACCTTGAAAAAACAGACCCACAAGTGAATCTGGACACACTCCGCGCTGCTGTGAGGGACTACATGGCTTACCGTAGACCCAAATGGTAACCTAGCTTCTGCAGAATGCCTTTTAAGCTTCTGTTTTAATCATCTGTTAGAGTTGATGCTAATCGTTGCTTTTTTCATGCGGATGGAACTACTCTAACCTGGCACTTTGTGCTTTGGCAGCCTTAGAGTCTCCCGAATGATGTTAAGTTTACTGTCTCCCTTCCCCAGGATTTGATAGTCTGTGATAAGGCCAATAATTTGCATTCCAGTGAGTCTAGGTGAATATTGCTGCTGCAGCTGCAGGCGAGATGGGCACCCTTTGAGCACCACTGCCCTAATGCATTAACTTGGGTAACGTTTGTTTATTATGGCTGGGGATAGCACATATTATTCTCACGAAGAATTGAGCTGGCATAAGAGCCGAGAGATTGATTGATACTATTTACTCTCCAATACATGCACTCAACAGTGAACTCCTTGCCCTTCTTTGGTGGTACTGGGGGCTGAACCTTGGGCCTTTGCACTTAACTACATCCTCAGTCCTTCTGTTTATTGTAAGACTGTCTTTGCTAAATCACTCACTTTCCCTAGCTGGACTTGAATTTGCAATACTCCTGTCTTGGTTCTGGGATTACAGGTGTGTGCCACCACACCTGGCACTGGGGGTGAAGTTCCTTTTAAGGACCCTGGTGCTAGGCAGTGAGTGTAATTTGGACACTTAATATGTACTGTCTTAGTATTTTCTCATTACTGGGACCCAGTACCTGCCACCCACTACTTAAAGGAGAAACAACATGGCAGAGGGTCATAGTGGAGGAAAAGTGCTCACATCATGGTAGCCAGGAAATGTAGAAGGGAGGAGCCAGGGAGGGAGACACACCCTTCCAGGTCATACCCCAGAGGCCCATCTCTACCCCCACCCCCCAACAGCACACTCAGCTACTGTGGGGGCTTTTGGAAAGTGATTGGATCTTAGGGGTGCCATCTTTACTTATTTATTTATTTTTTATTATTACCAAGAACATGTATTGGTACATTGTATACATAATGATCATAATTAGCATGGTTATTTTGTACCTGTACATGATGTATCTTGGCTTTCCCCCCTCTTCCCCTCCCCGCCCTTCCATTCACCCACCCCTCTCTATTTGCAACAAGTTTATTTACACTTTTCCATTTTTTTCCCTTTCATCTTACTGGGGTGCCATCTTTAAAAAACTATGCCGGTTTGACTTCTCCAAATGTAGAAGGGGATGAATCCACTGATGGGTATAACCCCCCATGATCCAACACTTTCCAAAAGCCCTGCCTCAAAGTGCATGAAGCTCTGGAGTGATGTTTTCTATTTAAACCATAACACATAGAAAGGCTGAAGGGAAAAGGAAAAGACAATGGCAGAGAAGAAAAGGCAAAGAAAGAGAACAGCATCTGTGATTTCAGATGCCCCGGAAGAGACTACAGAAGTGTATTTGTTTTCAGAGTCAACCAGGTTGATGTACTTCTTAGTCCTCAGTCTCCAGCCACCAGCCAGTGTAAACAATGGATTTGCTTAAAGAAAACTTCGAGCCCGAAGAGTAACAGTACTTGCTAGACTTTTGTTAAGGTTAAGGATTTTTAGATGACTTACGAAAATATGACTGAAATATCATTTGTCATACACAAGTTAAGAGTGAAAACAATGATTCCAAAATACACAGTCTTACAAGTAATCAAAGAAATGCAAATAAAGACACTATACCCATTTTGGTCATCAGTTTGACAAAGAATAACTTTATCCCATATTGTAGGGTATGGGGGGTATTTAACCTCCCATACATTATTGGTAGAAGTGCAAGTTGGTATAGTTTTAAAAATACCAATTTAAGCTGGGTGTGATGCTGCACGCCTGTAATCCCAGTACTTGGGAGGCTGAGGCAGGGAGATCACTGTGAGTTTGAGGTCAGTCTGAACTACATAGTGAGATCCTGTCTCAAACAAGACAAAACAAAAAGACCAATTTAAGAATATGTATAAAATCCTTAAAAATATGCAAACTCTGAGCTGGTGATGTAACTTGAAGAAAAATAATCATATACTCTAATATTGTATATATTATGAGATTGTTTATAATAGTAATAAATAGAAGCTACTAAAATATTTAAAAATAGAGGAATGAACAAATAAATTATGGTATATACGTTCATATACCGGAATCCTAAATTGTCATTCAAAATTACAATTGGATTAATGTTTGACAATAGAAACACTCACATGTATTTATTTCAAATAATTGATTATAGATTTGTATATGTTGTGTAATCTAGGACAAATTTGGAAGAATATAACCCATAATAATTATCTCTGCATGATGGTTTTAATTTTTTTGTTCACTCAGGAATTTTCAAATATTTCTAGAATTTTAACAATAAAATCATACACTAAAAATATGAATAATTTGGAAACAGTGATGCAAAAGAAAACTTATTTTTTATAATAAATTTGAAAGACAGGAAAAGGCATGGGAGGTCTCGATACAAAATGTAAGAGCAGAAACTCAGAAATGGCGCTGAGTGTGTGCATGGGAGTAAAAGTTTTTTTTGCTCCACCTTCTATTGGACATTTCACACTGAAAAACAGTGAGATTTAAGTATAAATATAAAGAATTTTGTGGCTGCTCCAGAGAAAGAGAGAGAAGCTAAGGGTTTGATGCTTAAGATTTAGTAACAAAAGATCTTTTACAAGTGGGGAGGGGAACAAGAGATGGAGGCGAAGAGTGGGGAGGGAGAAGAGGGGAAGGGGGCATAGAAAGAATAGAGATGTGTTACATAGGTGCATCAACTCCCCATGATAAATGTAATTGTGTACTACAAACATGCACTCATAAAAATCAAACGTAAAAAAAAGATTCAGTGACAAAACTTAAATTATACTATAAGGATTCTTTGAAATGAAGTGGTTGAATGTTCATTTTGGGAGTAGAGTGGGCGTTTGTGCACTGGACAGAGGATTGGATAGAAATTTCCCCAGTTTAGAGTAAAATGTTCAGAGTAGCCTTAGTCTAGGTTCCGCTTTGTTCTCTGTGGTAGAGATGGTGACGACCCCATCAGTGTATCCTAAAGCACTACTTGTTCAGAACTTTCCCTGCCCAGCCTGTGAAGGTTCACTGTCTTGCTATGTCCACAAGTCACCACCATAATTCCAAGCCATGTGGAGACCCTCATTCCCTAACCATGTGCTGTCACGTGTCATCACCTGCCCGTCTCTATATATGTGTTTTTTGTATTTGATTAAAAGTTGATGGGTGGTGGAGGTAATGCCTCTATTTCTTTTCTGTCAACCTTGCTATGGGGCTCTAAATAGTTCTTGAATGAAAAGATGGTTTTAGAATTCAGACAGAAATAGCTAAGAAAGTGTACAGCACATCTTTAAGTGGCGAACTAAACTCTGGTGTGGCAAAGAATCTTAGCTCTCTGGTTTTGTTGTTGGCTACAGGGAAGGAGTCAAGAGCAGATTAAGTGGAATCACCGAAGATTCTGTTTTTGAAAAGCAGGACAACATAAAATCAGGTGGGGCGAGTACATAAGTATTTCTTTAGGATTGTTGTACCAGTTTCTTATGGTTTTGAGAAAATGAATTTTTCATAAAACTCCCTTGTGTGTTTCAGTTAAGATGACCACAGGTAGAACAGATTCTGCATCAGAGAGTTTTGAGGCTTTAGGTGGAGACATGTCTCAGGATCTCCTGTAAGTGTTACTGATGGTAAAATGTCTTTATATGCCTTGCTTTCCTTACTTATTTTCTTCCTTTCATGGATCCACATTTTGTTAACGGTCCTGGCAAGGGAGGGCCTTCACACTGAGCTATATTTCCAGTCCTTTTTTAAATTTTTTGTTCTGAGACAGGCTCTTGCTAAGTCACTAAGGTGCCCAGGCTGGATTCAAACTCCTGATCCTCCCGCCTCAGCTTTCTAGAGTGCTGGGATTACAGGCTTGCGACACTCTACTCACATAGATCCACTTTTTGCTTAGAGTCATTTAACTTTTTTTTTTTTAAAGTACAGCTAACACAACTGACTTTAAAATTTTAACTATTTTGTACCATCTACATTGGAACCAGTTTCATCAAGAATATGAATTTTTGTAAAACCAGCAATCCAAAAATTACTGTTTGTTCACTCATGAAACCCTTCTCCTTTGCTGAGTTCCTGTGTTTTCTATAAAAAATAAATTTCTTCTCAAGTAAGATTATGATCTGGGGGATTCATTTTAAGGCTCTTCTTTAGCAACATTTTAAAAACTCGAATGAGAAATTCTGTTTTCTGCTGAGTACGTGAGCTTTAGATATTAGAGAGAGGTGATTCTGTTTCCTCGTTTTATCCAGCAGAAATGTGAAGAAGGAGGCATGTGCCCAGCCTGTGCTGAAAATTGAGAAAAGATAGGAAAGAGGAAGAGGAGGTCTTGCATGCTATGAAACACAGTCCAGACTTCTAAGGCTTCTTGAGTTAATGTTGGGGGCAAGGAAGATGCTTGCGAAGTGTTGAACTGCAGCTACACCTGTAAAACTCTAGGGATTGTACTGAAGCCTGCCACCATCCCTTGCCTGAATGAAAATCGTATCTACTTGTTTTGGTATCTTCATCATCTTGGCAGAAATGGAAGTGCTTCAGTATGGAAGGAGACAATCTTAAAAAAAAATGCGAAAATTGATTTCACAAGTGGCAAATGCTGTCTGGCAATGTTGGAAAAATCTTTGATGCTATTACTTTATGATAAAAATTCAAATAAATATTTATTGTGTATAGGTACTGTATTTATGAAGGGGATGAGGGTAAAGTAGAAAACTGCATAAGAACATTTAATTCTGCGTGGATTTAACCACGTCCCTTATTTCGATTAGAAGGGATTAGAGATGACGATTAACCTTATTTATTCTTTCACCTCCAGAGATGTGTCTGATTTAATTACCTACATAGCAGACCTACATTTCAACAAACAGAAACTGGAAGAGGAAAATAATAAATTTAAATTAGCGTTAGAAACCTCAGAAGAAGCTAACAGTCAGTTAATAGAAGACTGTGCTGAGTTGCGCGTTCAAGTAAAAAGGTGAGCTAAATTTTATTTTTTCATCTTTTATTAATATATAAATTTGAACAGCATAAAAATCATACTTTAAATGTATAATCCAGTGCTTCTCCATATATCCACAAGGTCGGGCACTCATCACCACTATCTAACTTATCGAAGAGAAAGCTTGGTATCACTTCTAGTCACTTCTTACTTCCTCTGCCCTTCCTTTAGCCCCTGGCAACTACTGGTCTACTTTCTGTCTCTTTTTCTGGACATTTCATATAAATAGACTATGCGGTCTGTTGTGTCCGGCTGCTTTTCTTTAGCATAATGTTTCCAAGGTTCATTCACGTTGTAGCAGATATCCCTACATCATTCCTTTGTGTGGCTAATACTATCCCACATTTTTAAACTGACTCTTTAGATCACATTCAGGTTACTTATGTGTTTCTATTATAATGAATAATGCTGCTATAAACATTGGTGTACTTTTTTTTTTTTTTTTGGTGCTGGGAATCAAACTCAGGGCCTTGTGCTTGGAAGGCAAACACTCTAATCACTGAGCTAAGTCCCCAGCCCCAAGTGTACACATTTTTCATGTACTTATATTGAGTATTTACATAGGAGTGAAATTGCTGGGTTGTATAGTAATTTATACTTGGCATTTGAGGAACTACCAAACTGTTTTACATAGGAAGTTTGCCTTCTTCCATTCCCACGAGAAATATCTGTCAGTTCTTTTCTAGCAGTGATGTTCTGTGATCTGTGTTATCCATGCTGGTGCAAAGCCTAACACAGCCAGGGACCAGCTGTGGATCTGTCAATAGGTTCGTTGAAATCTTATTCTGTGAAATGTTCCACAGATTCATGGATGGGTTAGGTTTTAAATGTGCATTCCAGGTACCGATAGCCTAGAAACATAAGAAATATAAATCTGTGACCTTAGCTTAAGATAAAAAGAGAATAAAGAATATAAAAGATAGTGTCCATGTATGATAACATGGCAAAAAAAAATGCTTTCCTTCAGTTCTTTTCTTTCTACAATTGGCTTATTATTTATTGATCTCCAACTCAAAGTTTCTTTAAAAAACAAGCAAACTGTGCCTCGAGTGAATGTGTCAAGGTTTGATTGCAAGACCTAGAAGAAGTCTGTAGTCTCTAGTTATCTCTAACTTGAGCAGTCCAGAAATGCACTGGAAAGGAGTGGAATAACTCACAGAATGGACAGGCCTCCGGAGAATCTGGTGAGCAGCCAGAGTGCCCTTGTCGGCACCGTTAAATTGTCTGTCATCTCCTTTCTCCTTCTCCTCAGCCTTCTTGAGAGCCTGTTTGCTTCGGGCTCTCACAGCACATGGTAGACGGTTACCCTAATGCTTAGTAGACTATCTATTCTAACTCAATAAGTGGCACTACCTTGCCTCACTTGTCTACAAGCCAGAAACCTTCAACTCTTTTTTTTCTCTCTTAACCTGCCTTTCTGTAATCAAACAAGAAGTCCTGTTAAATTTAGCCCCTGTGTATCTCTCAAATAGATCAACTTCTTCCCTCCCTCTTCTGGGCTTCTACTTGATTCACATCAGTATTGCCTTTCACTTGGATCACTTTGGCAGCCTTGTGTTTAGTCTTCCGCACACATGCTGAGCTGGCAGGAATGGTCTCGGCAGGTGCCAGTCTGACTGCCTGGTGCCTCTGCTTTACACACTCGGATGGATCTCTCTTGCATTGAGGATAAATTATAAATTCCTTCCTGGGGTTTATGGTATTTGAAGCCTTTCAGGATGGGGCTCTGCTGCTTTATCTCTGCTTGCCATTTTCTGCTAGATGCTGCAGCGTAACTACCTAGACCCTTGCTGGGCATCTGCTCGTATGCACACACTCTTTTCCTGCCTGAGTTACCTACTTTTTATGCAGTGCCCACAGAACTTAGATCTACGCCAGCCTTGGTTTCCATCACAACATGCCGTAGTAATGATTTTCCGTTTGCCCTAGCAACAAAAGACTCTGGGAGGGGAACTTTCATTGGACTGAGTCCACATTTATCATCTGTGCCTAGCATGATGTCTGGCACAGATTTAGAGGTCAGTAATTTGTTGCATGATCTAGGTAATTCCTCAGTAAGGAAAAAATTATGCCTTCCTTCAGGCCCACAGATACCAGTTTATAATCTGATGAGAGAGACAAATAGATTATTCCATGACCTGGATCATTAAAACTCATTTAATCAGTTTCTGATCAGTAGGTGCTTAGGCTGTTCCTAATTCATTGCTATTATAAACAGTGCTATGATAGACTTCTTTATGGACTAGGCTGTATGGGAACTGTTGCTAATTATTTGTTTAGTAATTATTTTTTATTGGTAATTATCTGGTTAGCTGTTACCTGCATCACTAATATGTAAAATATCTTGTCTCTCTTGTCTTCCATTGTAGCCCCCATACAGGGTTACAGAATCTGGAATGCAATATTATTCAATAAATAATTGCAAAATTGTATTACTGATATATCTATTCAGTCATGTCATTCAGCCACTGATGGATTTCAGAGGAATTCTCCAAATCTTTAGCTTCAAGAATACATTTGTTTTACCTCTAGTCTACTTCCTCTCACTACACTCTTTCCAAATTCCTTCTTTTTTTCCCCAAGGGTTGAAAGTTCAGGGAATTTGTGTTTATTCCTGTGGACAACTGGTTTAAGCCTTTAGTGGTTTTCAACTTGGGTTCAAAAATAGTTCTTGGCTTTCCCTAGTGCCTTTGACTGTTTCGTTCAAGGTTTTGCTCATTGCCCCGCCCCCACCCCTACAGTGCCCACGAATCTATTAAGAGAACAAACCTGTTAAAAGAAGAACTGGAGGAACTGAAAATTAGTATGAATGCTTTAGAAGAGCAGAAGAACACGACCGAAGCTCGGAACAAACAGTTAGTAAGTCATCAATACTCTGAAATGGGCATACAGGTTACACACGGAAACCTAAGAGGGTTTGTCTTCAGGCAAAAATCCGAAGACAGTAAGTACCAGTAACACCTTCACAAAGTATAGAAAGTAAGACTTTAAAATATGCTTTTCTTTTCAATTAAGATTAAAATTTTTTATCTTGTGTCGATCATGTTCATAATGTTTTATAAAGACCTAGAAAATCTCTGTAGTGTTTTCTGACGTTGGTAAGTGAATTCATAACTATCCGATACTAAAAGCCACTTGAATTAAAACCAAATCCTGTCAAACTTTCGCCAGTTCTCTCAGTACTTACAGATGACCGAGAAGTTTCACAAATCCTCCCTTACACTGAAAAAGTGCAGATCTTTAATTTTGCAGCAAAAAGTTACTTAGACTAAGCTTTAACCCAAATGCTGGACAAGTAATCATTTTTGGGGGGAAATGTTAGCATTAGTAATAATTCCTAAGAATCTTGCTATATTGCAGTAGTATTTTACCCTTGTTAATGATGGCGACGGGTTACTGAACATCATCCCAACTTACTTGTTGTTAGGTGTTTGTTGAAAAGCTGTTTTCAGAGTCTGACTGTAAGTCACTGGGCAACGTGGTTTCCAGGTCTGGGTCAGTCACTTGTGACATGTGACCAGTACGGCTTCATTAGCTTGGTGCTCGCCTTTGAGGGTAGCGTGAGAGGACCTGAGTGGCTGGGCGTCAGGTCCTTTGTGCCTGGGCAAGTCTCTGGCGCATTACAGGGAACACTCAACGTGGGACCCGTGAGCGGCTCCTAACCAGGCCCACTCTGTGGAACAATCAAGAGCCCACACTGGAAAGTCAGACTCCTTGTGTTCCAGTCCTGGCACCAAGAGCTGTGTAACTTTAGACAAGTTGTAGGACTACTCTAAGCTTCAGGGTCCCCTAGATTGAGATCCTTCTCTCCTAAAGCAGGAGGCCAGCCAGCGAGTAAAACTTCATCTGTACTAACAGTCACCCTCCACCATCACTGATGTTACTGCCTGAGCTCCGCCTCCTGTGAGTCAGCGTTGGCATTAATTCTCATAGGAGCGTGAACCCTGCTTTGAACTGCACATTGATGAATCTAGGTTGTATGCTCCTTATGAGAATAGAATGTCATATTCATAGTGCATAATATAATTATAGAAATGAAGTGTTCAATAAGTGTAATGTGCTTGAATCATCCCGGAACACCCCTCCCCTGTCTGTGGAAAAGCTATCTTCCGCAAAACCTGTCCCTGGTGCCAAAAAGGTTGGGGGATGCTGCCATGGATAAAATGGGCAAGACAGTACAAGCTACCATAGGGCTGGGAGGGATAAATAAGCTTGACACATGTAAAGCATCCAGTTGTCATTGTCTTTCCTCTCTAGGGTCAATAATGTTAACTGCTGTTGACAAAAGTGTTTTCTTGGATAATGATATGAATCCTTTGTTTTTACAGTGTTTTATAGTTTCAAAATAACTTTTAATATTTCACTTCATTAGTAATAATAGATATTCTATGAGATAGAGACAGAAGTAGCTCTATCTCCATATTAAAATTTTTTTACTAGAATGATAAAGTCCAGGGATTTTTTTTTGGATTGGTCAAAGTCAATTGTCTAATAAATGGTAGAGCAAAAATTGGAAGCATGTTTTCTGATTGCAAGTCCATGGCATGTGTGGCCACATGTGTGACTTTATTCTTGAATTAATGAAGTAAATCCTAGCCGGAGACATTTTTCCTTTCATTTTTATATTATAAAAGTGATACTTCTTCACCCTATAAAAGAAATGTATATCAATAAAAAATAAAATCCCATGAAATTCTTTAATTTATCCACAAGATTTTCTGTTAACATTTTGGCAAATATTCTATCCTGGGGTATTTTTTTCTCCTGACTTCAGGCTATAAATTATAAAGTGTGTGACACTGAGTCTGGGACTATCTACACTCTCAAGTAAAAAACTAGAACTCTTTGTGGTTTCACAATGCAGTTTAACGAGTTGAGTTTGCAACTACCTGTCCTACATAAATGGTAGTAAAATATCAGGGAAAGGAGCCAGCACCCCCCCCACACACACACACTTTTTCATATTTTTAGACAGGTTCTTGCTATGTAGTTCAGGCATGCCTTGAACTCACTATGTAACCCAGGCTGGCCTCGAGCTCTGTGATCCTCCAACTTCAGCCTCCCTCTTGCTGGGATTGTAGGCATGCACTGCCAGGCCTGGCATTGTTTTGCTCTCCCTGACTACCATTCTACTGAGGCAGAGAGGAGACTGACTTGTCATAGTTCCCCCAAGAGACAGCAAGCCAAAGCTCAACCTCATGTTGGAAATATTTTCAGACTAGGCTCAACTGTGACATGTGA
>PVJO010026126.1:0-21572 GCA_004026905.1 Hystrix cristata
TCATGAGTGTCTGATTTATTTCACTTAAAAGTATGTTCTCAAGGAACATCCATTTACATATGAATGACTCTAGTTTATCCTTTTTTATGGCTGTGTAGTACTCCATTGTGTAGAAAAACCACATTTTCTTTAGCCATTCATTGGTTGTTGGGCATTTAGGTTGTTTCCAAGACTTAGCTATTACAAATTGTGTTGCTATAAACATGGTGGTGCATACGTCCCTATGGTATGACGATTTTAATTCTTCTGGGAAGATCCCCAGTAGGGGAATAGCTGGGTCAAATGGAACGTCCAGTTGTAGTTTTTTGAGGAATCTCCATATTGATTTCCACAGTGGTTGGACCAGTCTACATTCCCACCAACAGTGGAGGAGTGTTCCTTTTTCCCCGCAGCCCCTCCAGCATTTGTTATTGGTTGATTTTTCCATATACGCGGTTCTTTCTGGAGTGAGGTGGAATCTTAACATTGTTTTGATTTGCATCTCTCGGATGACTAGTGATGTTGAACATTTTTTCATATATTTATTTGCCATTTTTATTTCTTCGTCTGAGAAATGTTTATTCATTTCAGTTGCCCATTTTTGGATAGGGTCTTTAAATTTGAGAGGTTTAATTTTTTTGAGTTCTTTGTATATTCTAGATGTTAGACCTTTGTCTGATGGATAGCTAGCAAAAATTTTTTCCCTAGTCTGTGGGTTTTCGTCCTGCTCTGTTCGTGATTTCTTTTGCTGTGCAAAAGCTTTTTAATAGCATGTGGTCCCAAACACTGATTCTTTGTATTGTTACCTGTGCAGTCTGGGTTCTGTTCATAAATTTGTTTCCTACCCCTATGTCTTCGAGGGTTCTTCCTATTCTATTCTACAGTAAATTTAGTGTTTCTGTTTTAATGTTTAGATCTTTGATCCACTTTGATTTGAGTTTAGTACATGGTGAGAGACATGTATCTAGTTTTAGTTTTCGACATGTGGTAAGCCAATTTTTCCAGCACCATTTGTTAAATAGGCTATCCTTCTTCCAGTGACGGTGTTTGGCTCCTCTGTCAAAGATGAGGTATTTGAGTGTGTTTGGGGTTGTTTCTGTATCCTCCAATCTATTCCACTGATCCTCAGGTCTGTCTTTTTGCCAGTACCATGCTGGGGGTATGGTGTTTAAAAGCTTGTTCTCTAGACACACTATCGGAGTTTGCATTTTGCTTCTATACTAATTTTGAACAAATTACTTAACCTATTTGCACTTCACTGACTTGATTTGAGAATGATACTGGTGCTTTTAAAATAGTTTTTGTCAGGAATAAATTAATATTTTTTAGCCACCTAGAACACAGTAAGTCTATAAGTGTTGGTGATTATTATCCTGATTAGCATTGTTGTGTCTGGTTACTCTTACACTAAGTGAATCACATTTCTGGTCCCTGTAGTATAGATAGTTGGTTTTTGGATGCCCTAACTTTTCAGGCAACAAAACTAATACCCAAGTCCATTGTATTTAGAAAATGTTCTCAAGGTTTAAAAAAAAAATTAAGATCTCAACTTACCATTCTGAATGCCACCCTTCACTTAAATCTTGTGATCAGTATTTCGTACTTGGTAGCTGTATTTAAGAGTTGGGGTTTTTTTTGTTTGTTTGTTTTTTTAAATTTTTAAACTGCATATGGTCACACATACCCATAATCCCAGCATTTAGGAGGCTGAGGCAGGAGGATAATTATGAATTCAAGGCCAGTCTGGGCCACATGATGAGTTCAAGACCAACCTGAACTACATAACAAGACCCTTAAAACAAATTTTTTTTAAAAGAATACTCTATCTAGTATTTTAGTTATTTTTAAGTAGTACTTACGCTGTGAGAAATAGAAGGCCATTATATAGCTTGTAAATTCCAAAACTAAGATTGACATCCCAAATTGATTCAGAGCATATGGTTAAAGAAGTAGTTCAACAAAAGACATAAGCAGATACTTCCTAAAGAAGAAATATGTCGTGGGCAGAGTATATTTAAACTTAGTGATAATGCTTGTGTAATAAATTTTTCTTTTCAGAATAGAAAAAGATAAAACAGAATTTGAAAACCAATAGTGATAACTACTCAAGAATCAGAAATATTTAGGTTTTGCTACAAGAATATTAATTGCTAAAATTCCTATGCAGATCACTTTGGCAATGTGTCCAAGTTGTTAAAATATTTATATTTGTGAAATGTAAATTTCACTGCCAAGAATTTATAAAAATAATTAAAGATGTGTACAGAGACTTAGTCACACCAATGGTCATCAGATCCCTTTGTAGAAAACTAGAATACTGGAAATATGTAATCACCTCACTATAAGAGAATTGCTTCAGTGAAATGTGAACTGTCTATATAATAAAATGCTAACTAGAAATTAAAATGATGCCTTTGAAGTGTATTTATGACAGGAAACTTAATGATAAGTTTTCGAGGAGGAAGCAGTTACAAACTGAAATATACAAATAATCAAAAAAATTTACAGTGATTATATTTAACATTCTCAAATGATTAAAAGTATTAAAACTCATCAAAGTGTGCATATTAGAAATGTGTAATTTTGTATATATTGATTTTGTATATATTGATGAATTAAGCTGTGTATGTTTTTTTAAATTTTATTTTAATGGTACATTGTAAATATGCATAATGATAACATTCATCATAGGGAATTTGTACCTGTACATGATATATCTTGCTGCTGCTTTTTTTCCTTCTCCCCTCCTCTTCCTTCAGTCCCTCCTCCCTCCTTATTTCCAAAAGCTTTGTTCCCATTTTTTTCCTTCTATTCTTTTTTCTCTTGTCCCTTCATTCCTTCCCCTTCCCTTGTTACCCTTCCCATTTGAACCATTTCTTCCCTTTCCTAATATAATACATTGTAGTCCTTATTTATGCTTTCAGGTTGTTTGTTTGTTTTTTGGTGCTGGGGATAGAACTCAGGGCCTTGTGCTTGGTCGGTGAGCACTCTAACCACTGAGCTAAATCCCCAGCCCCACTTTTCAGTTTCTTGCAAAAGAGAAACAGTGTGGTATTTAAACTCAACTAAGCTGTGTGTGTGTGTGTGTGTGTGTGTGTGTGTGTGTGTGTTTTAAGGGTTAAAAGTAATATCTCTTGAGAGAAGTTTTATATAATTTTTAAAACATTTTCTTTTCACTTATTTTTATTTTTATAATGATCTGAACATTGTTAAAATTAGATAGCATGCCACAAAATTCTTAAATAAAACATGTAATAATTTACAGTGCCAATTCTTTAACATAGCTATTTTAATTTTTGCAGATTGATTTTCTAATTCTAATGCATAGTCATATTATCTTTCTTGGCATTTTTAAGGTGACACGATCCCCCGGGGTCTTGGGGGGGAATGTCCCAACACCCCGGGTGGGAGTGCCGGAACCAAGGTGATGCCTAACCTGGGCCCGACTCCCACTCCAATGCAGAAGGTTGAAGGAGAGTCATATTGAGACCAAAAGTGCCAAAGCAAAAGTAATTTTTAATAAAGCAAAAGCAAGTACAAAGCTACTATGTCTCAGTGAGAGAAGCAGGGGCACCTGAAACTGGGCCACCATTGGACACAGCCTAGGTATACAGCTTTTGTAGGTTTTGACTAGGGGCCCAGTCTGACTTCTCGGGACTGAGGGGGGTCACTACTTGATTGGTCAGTTGGCTTGTTACTAGGGAACATGGGGAAGGGTCTTTGGGGACTTTCCATTAGGGTCTGGGGTCAAGCTTTCTTTTTCGCTCACTTCTATAAAGGCAGTCTCACAAGGTAAATCTTAGGGTGTGTGACCACAGACTGCCGTCTTCACTGGCAGCTGGCAGCGTTAACAACAAGAGCTGCTGTGATCTGTTTTTATTCTTAAAAAGTGCCTTATTTCTCTTCTCCAGGGGGTCCTCCCACTCTAGCCCTGCCTAATGCACGCCTGCCCCTACAGAAGTATTTTCTGTGTTTATACATGACTTTGTAATTGGACATTATATTCTATTTTCTTAATTCATATTTTCTCCAGTTATTTAAATATTTACATATTGGATACTACATCAATTAAAATAAGAAGATGGTGTCTCTAAAGATAATTATAACAACTGTAATTTATCAAGTACCTTCTCGTTGCTTTACAAAAGTCATCACATTTAATTCTTAGGACAATTCCATGACTTAAACTGTTCTGTGAACATTAAGAGGAAATGTTAATAGGAATGGAAATTAATATGCATTAATTGTATTTCCTGGTTCCTATATTTACTTCAGAATTTTGAATAACATTATTTTTAGATTCCAGAACTGATGTTATAAGACCAACCACTACCATTCACATTCTCATCTTCTGCATAAGAGCTCCCCTGTCTAATCTCTAGAAGATTAAAGCTTCTCTTTTTCTTTAGTGTCTTATACTTTCTTAATGATACACCTTGCTCTACTGTTCTCATACTTTGGCCTGGGTATTACACATATTTGCAAATTGTTCATGATATTTCTTTGTACTTTCTCTTTTCCTAACTTTGTTGTTGGTGTTGCTATTGCACATCTTTTTTGCATTTGTTTGGATTTGGTCCTCTTAGCTTGGGCCTCTGCATTAGTCAACTTTCCCATCACTGGGAGAAAATACCTGACACCTGAGATTTAAAGGAAGACAGAGTTATTTTTGGCTCACAGTTTCAATGGGTTGAGTCCATAGTCACCTACCTACAGTCTCCAAAGCAAAAACTGGCATGGTTAAAGGACGTGGCAGAGAAAAGCTGCTCAGATTATGGTGCCAGGAAGCAGAGAGACAGAAAAGAAAAGAGAGGAACCATGCACAAGATTATATCCTTCTAGGTCATGCCTCCAGGTCATGCCCCTCCAGTTACCTGCGTCTTCTGACCAGGCCCCACTTCCAAACAGCAGAGTCAGCTAATCATAAATGGATTAATCTAATGACAAATCCAGGAAACATGATCCAGTCAACTTCCAAAAGCTTTATCTCTGAACACGAGACTTTTGGGGGACATTTCAGATTGAAACCATAACATCCTGTAATTGTCTTATCTTTTTATCTCGTTAATTTCTCTGTCATTTTGTTATACCTTGTGAGAGATTTGTTCAGTTTTAATCTTTTTTTTTTTTTTTTTTTTTTTTTTTTTTTTTTTTTTTTTTTTGGTGCTGGGGATTAAAGTCATGGCCTTGCGCCAAGGAAGCACTCTAATCACTGAGCTAGATCCCCAGCCCTCCAGTTTTATCTTTTAACCTTCATTTTCTAAATTTATGCAATTTTATCATTTTTGATAAATTGGTTTATTTCCTCTGGGAGTGTGCTTATAAAGTGCTGGTATCATAAACCATTGCTCAATTATATTTGTTATACAAGTCACTTCTCATTTGGTGTATAAGGCACTTTACTCTTCTCTCAGCTCTTCTTGACATCTCTAAATAAAGCCCACTCTGATTCAGCCTTCTGGAAATAATATTTCATGTTGGCTCCAAATAATAACTTGGACAACAGATACAGGCTGCCACGCCTGCCTATCAGATTCTCCTATTTAAAGCACTCCCCTACCGCACGATATCCAGAAGCACAGTTCTTTAAACTTTTCTGAGGTTCTGCAGTAGTCTTGCTTTGCTTTTTGTTGGTCTTCATTGTCACACCCCTCCCTCCCTATGTTTCCCTCTTCCCCCCTCCCTTTCTTTCTACCTTCTCCTTTCTCTCCCTCTTCCCCTCTCTCTTTACTCCTTCTCTCTCTTCCTCAACCCCTTTCCTCTCTTCCTTCCTTTACTCAGTTGCCTCCCTGCTCAGATTATCTTTAATCAAACCAATTCTAAATTTTTACTGACTTCCTTATCTGTTTTTATCTACTTTTTTTTCCTTGTACTGTTAAAATTTTTAAATATATTTACTGTCATTTAAATAGTGTTCCAGCAAGGAATGGAGATGAACAGGCTTAATATACTATTTTTAACTGAAGAAGCCATTTTATATTATGACCCCAGATTCAAGAATATGACATTTTTAAGTCATAGTTTATATCTCCCATCTAAATTTTTAATGGTTGTCATTATAAAGATTTGATGCTACATTACACACTAAATAATGCAGGTTTATCTTGTTTAAAATAAATTATCTTCCTCTTTTGTGTTTTTTAGCTGCTTATTAGTTCATGGTATTTAGAATATTTAACTGATATCTGAAAAATTTATTAAACATTCTATAAATTCTGAGCAGATTGTTTTAGATTTCATAATATATGGTAATCTTATCATAGTAATATTAGCCTTTCTAATATTAGTTCATTATGTTTATGTTGTTTTGAATTTGAAAAAAATATTCATGATCATTATAAGTTACAGTGCTAATAATTACTTATATTAGTTTATTCCTGAGTTTGAAGGGAATGATTTTGTTAGGGTTTTATTCCTGGAAATGTCAGTGACTTCTGTTTTGAAATAGGTCATTACTTTTGGAGTATCAAAACAAGTAATAGTAGAAGTGGATAATATCACAATGAATTAAAAAGAGTAATCCATGAGTTCACACTAATACTTAGAATTTAGAAAGAGAGAAGGCAAAGATTTTCTTTTTAAAATGCCAGCTAATAAATGTAGAAAGAATAATGGAAATAGAAAACCATCTTTATTTGCAACAATTGTAGAAATTGTTCCAGGCAGCAGTTACCAACTGATGCTGAAATTCCTCCTAAGGAAAGGGAAAAAATGGAAAAATGTAAATAAACCTGCTGTAAATAAGGAAAAGGGAGAATGGAAGGGAGGGGTTGGGAAGGGCAGAGGACCAAGACACATCATGTATAGGTACAAAATAACCATGATAAATGTGATCATTATGTATACAATGTACCAATGCATGTTCTTGGTAAAAAAAAATAAAATAAAAAAAAATAAAATTCCTCCTAAGACTTTTGGGAACAGCCTATTTACATGGTCTCAGAGTATCATATCACAGTTTGCTTAGTAATTAGAAAGGAAAAATACCTTTAAATGGCAAAATTTGATAGATATCCTATTAACCAAAAGATCAAACTTCACAACATCAGTAATTTGAGTGAACCTTTAAGGGCTCTACTGAAATCTTAGTCCCTAAGAAAATTTGGTATATATTTTAATGGTTCTGCTCATCATAAGTATCCAGAACTAAAATATTCTTCTTATTCTTTTTATTTGTTGATTTTGTTTTGTTTTTGTTTTTTGAGACAGAGTCTCACTTTATAGTGTAGTTCAGGCTGGCCTTGCACTATTTAGCCCAGGCTGGCCTCAAACTCATGGCGATCCTCCTGCCTCAGCCTCCCAAATTCTAGAATTACGGGTGTGTACCACTATGCCCAGGTGTTCTTTATTTCTTTAAAAACTATTCTGTTTATTAGTTTTTCTTGAAATATTTTCCTAAAATGGCCTAGCAAAACCTTCTACCAAATAATTAGTGCATAGCGAATGTCTATATGAATTTTTTAAGACAATGCAGAATAAAATAAGGATGAAAAATTAGCACCTGAGCTTCTTTGCAATTCATGGTTTCCAGTACTTAATAAAAATAGTCTTGTGTGCTATTTCTTCTCTTAACAAATTTACAATTTTTAAATGTTTGTCACTTACTTATTATCTACTTTGATACTCGATTACACTGAAGTTTTATATAAATCTGATTCTCATAATATTCTCTTTATGTCTTGTTAGTCTCCTTTGGTATACTGTAATGCCGAATTTGGAAGAAAGTTTTTTTCAATCTGGACTCAGAAATCCGAGGAGGTGCAATTTTGAGCTCTAAAACTCAGGCATCCCTTTGGGCATCTAATGACATCTATATTGCATTTCATCTGCTGAGAATACAACCTTGTGAAAAACTTTATTTATAGTACATACTGTCAAATGTACACTATTGATATTTCAGCATTTGCTATCAAGAGCTTCAAATCTCTAAAACGTTGTTGATATCCTCATTTTTGTTGGAGGAGAGGATAGAGAAGCTTAAAATGACGTGTGCAGAAACAATTTCATTACTTTTTCTATCTAGAGGAATGTAAGCAGCCTCCATACACTTTGTTTTGGTATGAATGGCCATTTAGCATGGAAGTGGCTACAAGGAAAATTTAATTGGAAAAGGTGGTGAAACTAAGCAAGTGATGTGCCTACCACTTTGCTTTTGTACTCTGTTTTTCTGTCTGAATAATCTGAACTGTGCATTCCCATCCATATGGTAACCATGACACATCACACAACATTTGATTATTTTCTGTTTAAACTAATTTTGTTATTCCGAAGTATTACTGTTCTTTGAGAAAATATCAAAGAAGAAAAACAGGAAAATAAAAATCACATGTAATTACATTATCCAGAGGTAATCATTTCGGCCCTTGTCCTCCCAGATCTTTTTCTAGATCTCTATTTTTTAAATGAGTACATATTATGAATACCATTTTGTTACCTAATTTTTTTCATTAATGTATTGTGAACATTCTTGCAGGTTCTTTGATTTTATTCTGTACTGTTATTTTATATGGCTATATAATATTGTGTGGTTGTTCCATGATTTGTTTAAATAACTTCCTGTTGTTGATTCAGTGTTTAATTATACTAGTGCTCTGATGACCTTGATAAAAGGAATGTTTGATCCTTGTTTCTTTTGAATAAAAAATGAAGTTGCTATGTAAAGCTTTATATTTTTAATTTCAATATACACTGCTAAATTACTTTCTCTTAAATACTCTATGCTTAAGTAGTTTAATTTTTAGAAAAATCTGTGAGAATCTTGACTAGTATAAACAACTGTCTGAAAACTCCAGATAAACTTGAAATAAGCTGAAAATTTGTTGGTCGAACGTCTGGAAGTGAGAATAAGTTAGTTATTGTCTGCTATCATTAGAAATACCATATCAGAAATTACCAATATAAATTAAAATACTCTTGTAACAACATAGTACATTATACCAGAGCATTTATAAGTTGAATATCCCTTAACTGAAATGCTTAAGACCAGAAATGCTTCAGATTTCATCTTTTGGGATATTAGCATAGACTTCATCAGTAGAGCATCCATAATCTGAAGATCCAAAATCCAAAACCTTTGAAACTCATGTCAACATCACAACAGCATCATATTTAGGAGCATTTTGCATTTCAGGTTTTTATATCACAAATTCATAACCTATATAGGAAATGGCTTAATGAATGTAGTTTCTCTTTTTTTAAAAAAAATGGAGATGCATTTGTTTCTGATTATAAATAATGAAATTAATGTAAATATGTTGTAATATGTCTTAATTGTATACATATATAAAACAGCAGAAAGTAACTTCCTGCCTATAATGCTGCTCCTCAGAGATATCTGTTAAGTTGGTATGTATGTGTACATGTGTATATAGCACATACATGTACATATATATTTACAGTTATTTACATTTAATTTCTTAACTTTATACAAGTGGGCTCATTCTAATTCTGCTCTATAAGTTATTTTTCAAAAGATCTAACTAAGACATTGGCGATATCCTTTCATAGAACTACCTAATAGATTTATCTTATTATTTTTGAGTCTTGTGTTTTAAGTTTTACTACATTTAATCTAAAATTTAAGTGTACTTAAGTACAGTAAGTCTAGTATTTAAATGAAACGCCAGTTATGTTTTACATACTTGTTTAGTTGAATATAACAATCTTTTGTATTTTCTGATCTTTGTCTCATGTAAAAATGAATCTCCACAACAGTATTATAAAATACCTTCCTATATTCTATTCTAGAGATTTTACCATTTTTATTTTCTAAATTTAAATATTTTATCTGTAGTTTTTTAAATGTTGCTAGAAACTCTAGGCTCATTTTTCAGTTATTGCAACGATCATGAAGGTAATACTGGTGTTCAGTGGCCCGGAGCCAGGGATGGCTGCCAGATGCATCCCTCCACAAAGATTTCCTAAGTACTATTTTCTTTGAAATGCTCTGCAGGTCCTCAGCTTCTTAGTATGGCTTTCTGCCAACAACAAATATGTGAAAAGTAAGAATTATGAAGAAAAATAACATTGAAATTCGTCTGTTATTACTCAGATCAACTGATTTTAAAAATAATGATGCCTAAGTATGTAGATAAATTCCAAATTTCATGTACCAGAGTGGTTATGTAGATTAACACAATTTTCTCGTTTATGTTGAATGCACATTTCCTTAGTAGTATATTCGTGTTTTATTGACATCATACTTCTGAAATGTAACTGAAACAAAAATAGAAAATTCTAATCACTTCTGTGTTTGCATTCTCTCCCTTCATTGGTTATAATTAACCAACGAAGTCGTTGCTGACGACTCACACTGGCCTTTCTTTTGTACTGCTGATTCTATTTTCATACCTATTAATCCTTATCCATGTAGATTTTTACTAATAATATTGTTGGCTCTCTTGGACCTATGCATTATACCTAGCAGATAGTTCTGCCTCAGGGGTTCCCTGGAAAGAATGGTCTGGGAAGCAGTGAGTTTTAATACTGAATATGATAAGCTGGTTGAGTAACATTCCAGTTCTTTTCCTTACATTGCAACAGTCAGATGTCATTTCTTATTACACTTTTCACACAATATAGGTAAGATCGTAGATTTTGAGCTTATAGCGTTCTTGTGGCAAATATTTAAAAACAGTATCTAAAAGGTCAATAAAGATGTAGTTTGCAAATATCTCCCACTCCTCAGCAATTGCCCACAAGAGAAACTGAAAGAAAGACATTTCTAGAATGTTAAAGCATCTGTGGAGATTTTGATGAAAAGGTAAATAAATATGGCTTCTATTGAATTTGAATAAAAAAATGCAGAAATAAGTCACTTACAGCTGAGAAATTCCTTTGTCAATTAAAAAGTGGAGTTTCTGCAAAGGGCTAAGATATATATATAAATATATCTATGTATGTATGCATATTTATACACATATGTATCTCAAGTTTGTAACATTTTGGAAATTACGTTCTATCTACAAACAGAACCTATACTACTTAGTATAATGGACAAATTGTATTAACTTATTAATTTCCTACTTATTATTTCCCTCAGCCAGACCATGCATAGATACTGGATAGAAAGCATTTGTGTATAGTTGCCGATTCAGGATATATCCATATTTTTTAAAGCCAGATGACCAAAAGAAAAAGTTAATATCTTTTTAAAGTAATTAGAGAGACTTACCAAAGCACACAGCGGGGTAAAGAAATAATTTGCTTCTGTACGTAAAAGAACACCTGTATGTAAACCAGGTGCTGCCTCTGCAGTGTCATCATCATCATCATCATCATCATCATCATCATCATCATCATCATCATCATGTTTACTGAGTGGTTAACACGGTTGCAGATGATGTTTTCCATATGTTAAAAGGTTATCTCATTTCAGTTTCATAAGAACCCACTAAGATAGGTAATTATTGTCCTCATTTCACAGATGTGGAAACTAAGGCAAAGAGAATTTAAGTAATTTGTTCAGTGTTCCATAGCTAGAATAAAAGTGAAACTGATTGAATTAAAATCCATGCTTATACTTGCATCCTCAGTAAAAAAAAAGAGGTTTTGATCTCCTCTATCACATGGGAAAAAATGTAGTAAGTCCTAAGAAAGCTTCGGAAAGTGTCTTCTTCTGCATGTTACTAGAGTAGGCATTACCAGTCCTCCCTATATCCCTCAATGAATGACCATCACCTTATATGTAGGACTCAGCACAGTGCCAAGCTCATAGTTGACAAGAAGGAAATAGTCACAGAGAATGAATGAACCTCTGTAATAACGTTCTCATGGGCTAAAATGATCAGTGACATAGTCTCATTCTACCAAATAAGTTAGTTTTAACACATTTCTCCTAATATAAAACTGAAGTAACTTGTCATATTGACTTATTGCTCTAAGTCAATTAGTTATTAAATAAATACAAAATTATTTCTGGGAATAGCTCAATACTACAACTGCTCTTACTTGGTGTTCATTAAGGTGCAATACAGTACATGAAACATTTCTTCAGGTCACCTAATGATAGATTCCATTCTCATGTAGTTCATATAAGGTAAAAAGTGTTTGTTTTTAAAAACTCTATTCACCTGTAATACATACCATGTAAGTCACCCATTGCATCCATTGCAATGTAATGGCTTTTAATATATTCAAAGTTAAACAACATTCAGCATAATAAAAAAAACTGTACCATTAGTGATCATAACCCTTCCATTTCCCCCTCATCCTACCTCCTAATGCTAAGGAATCACCAATCTACTCTTTCCGGAGAGATTTGCCTATCCCAGACATTTTGTAAAAATTGAATTCTATCTTTCTTTTTTGACTGACTTCTCTTTTGTCTTTATTTAGTAGGAGAATTTCTCGTAACTTTTTATTTAAAATTTTGAGGAACTTCTAAACTATTTTCAAAAGGAGCTACATCATTTTACATTCTAGCAGCCATTGGAGGATTCAAGTTTCTCCATGTCCTCATCTACCTTTACTATTATCTGTCTTTTTTTGCAACTATTCTTTTGAGTATCTTAAGATTTTGATGTCTATTTCCCTAATGACTAATGATATTGAGCATCTGTTCCCTGTGCTTATAGGACACTTTTATAACTTCTTTTTAAAAATGTCTACTTAAAATTTTTGCTCATTTTTCAGTTGGGTTGTCTTTACTACTGAGTTTGAAGAACTTTTTACATAATCAAAACACAAGTCCTTTATCAATATATGATTTACAGTTTTTTTCCCATCATGTGTGTTGTCGTCTCACTTTCTTGATGGCATCCTTTATAGTACAATTCTTCTTAATTTTGATGGAATCCAATTTTTCACTTCCTCTGTTTTTTGATTGTGCTTTTGCTGTCATACCTAAAGAAGGCTTTGCCTGATCCAGTGCTTCAATGATTTATTCATATATTTTCTTTCAAATTGTGTAGATTTAGCTCCTACTTTAGGTCTATGATCCATTTGGAGTTAATTTTTGTGTATAAATGTGTGGATTTACTTCTTGTCACTGTTCTGTTCTGTAAACCCCTATGTCTTATATTTTATGACACTATCACCTTGTTTTGATTATTGTTATTTCTGGAGGTAAGTTTTGAATTGTGACGTGTAAGTTTTCTAACTTTGTTCCTTTTTTCTTGTTTTGGTTATTTCTGCATTTATGTATGAAATACTCACCATATTCCCAATTTCTATAAAATTATTAGCTACAGTATTGATAGGGATTGCATTGAATCTGTAGATCAATGCAATGGAGGAGTATTAACTTCTAAACAAAATTAAGTATTTTAATTCAGAGGGGTAATATTTTTCTCCATTTTTTACCCCCTCCCCTCTACTGGTGATTGAATCCAGGGCCTTTATACTGAGCTATGTCCCCAGCTCATGTTGATTCACGGTCTTTGTAACTTGCCCAGGCTGGGCTCAAAATTGTGGTTCTCCTGCCTTAGCTGCCTGGAGTACTGGAACTACAAGTGTGTGCCACTATGGCTGGCTTTAAGCTTTTTTTTTTTAATGCCTTTCTGAAATGCTTTGTAGTTTTCAGAGCATAAGTTTTAGACTTTTTTGATTAAACTTTTTCATAAGTACAAATGGAATTGTCTCCTGTAGTCTTTTAGTGGATTACTTAGGATTTTCTATCCCTAAGTCATACTCTCTGCAAATAAAGATTGATGTAATTCTTCTTTTCTTTTCTTTTTTTTTTTTAGTTCGATAATTCTTCTTTTCAAATCTGGTTACTCACTATGTAACCCATGATGGCCTTTTACTCCTTGGGATCCTCCTGCCTCACCCTCCCCAGTGCTGGGATTACAGGTGTGTGCCACCATGCCCAGCTGTCTCATTCTTACCCACTTCCCATTACAGTATGGAATAGAAGCAGTAGAAGTCTTGATCTTAGGGGAAAGCATGCATTCTGTCACCAATAAATATGATGCTAACTGTGGGTTTTTTCACGCATATCTTTGGTCATAATGAGGAAGTCCTCTACTTTGTTTTGTGTGCTATTTAACTTATGTGGTCATTACTGGGGTTTTATTTTTAATATTTTTTCTTATAATCTATATCATGTAGATACTGCATTAACTAAAATATACTTCAATTATATTACAGCATAGTCTGGTATGAAACTGAATTTGATTTTGGTGCCTGTCTCACAGGACTTTGTAAAAATTCAATTATTACAAATAAAAAAAAACACATTCCGAATAGCACATGAACCTTATAATCACTAATACTAATATAGTTTAACTATATTAAGAAAAATGTAAATCATTTATTTTTTAATTAGTCCTAATATATTTTTCCACATACGTAGCTCATTTAGAAAGACACTTAAGAAAATACTGGTGTTTTTCAAAGCCTTATCTACTGCCTTCCTCTCCCTCTCCCTCTCCCCTCTCTTCCCAATAATACATGCTTCTCATAGTAGATTATTAAAGCAAATTGTCTCTGGCTATACATCTAGGACTTACAAAGTCAAAATCAGAAACCCTTGGAAAATTTTGAAGTTAGTTTGGTTCATGTTTGTGCTTTCTCGACCCTAGAAATGACTTTGGTCCTTCACACTGTGTTTCTTTTAAAATACCATGTCTATAAAAAGCTTGAGAGGCATCTTCTTGGTTTTGATATATAGTTAGCTAAGCTACTTCCTCGGAGAACCTGAATGAAGAGCTATGAAAAGCAATGCATCTTCCTATGAGGGGCGAGATTCATTATGAATATCCTAAAATTTAAAGAACTATGTTTCTAGGCTTTTTATATCACAGTAAAAAAGGAAATCATTTTAGGTTCTGAGATTTCCTTTGGCTGTAAATTGAAGAAAAAGGAGATAGATTATTGTTCAAAGTATCTTATTGATATAAGAATTAGATATGTAGAGGTGAGAAAATGTTTGAAGATGAAATTATTTGACTTACTTGGAATTATCTGCAGAAGAGCACAATTTTAAGCATGTTAGTTTCCTCACTTTATGGAAGTACTTGCATATGTGCTACTGGCATCTAATAAAACGTTGATACTATAAAGTCATTCTTTTTAAACTCTAGATTTAACTGACATCCTCATAATGGGTGGTGCTGGAAATCGAACTCAGGGCCTTGCACTTGTGAGGCAAGCACTCTGCCACTTGAGGTAAATCCCCAACCTCGACATCCTCATTTTTGATAGGAAATAATTTTATGCAAGCTGCCTTTGAGCACAACTCCATTCAGTAGTGAAAATACAAAAACCCAGAGCACTGAAAATTTTTATCACGAAGCTCTTTTGTTAAAGCAATTCCCTTTGCCTTCACACTTTCATGAACTTTATTGACTTTTAATGTAGTTTTCTAATCATTTAGCTCACAAAATCTTAAAAGCTATACCAGTTTATAGAAATTTATAGACGTATTTTGGTAGAAAAGAAACAGCCTACATTAAAATAGGAATCTAAAATGGGAACTACCTGAATGATATTATAACAGTATATCATAATAGGTGGGCTGGAATTATCAAGTATAAAGGTAGGGATGTATACATTTTATAATGGTTTTCTTGGAAAGTGGTATAGTGTTTACATGTGAAGAAATTCATTTCCTTAGAAAATTATGTCAAATGCTTCATTTCCTAAAAAACTGTGCAAATGGGATATTTACTTTTTTAACTTTTTCCTCCGGATGACTTGATGAAAGTAACAAGTACCTGTACTCATCTATTTGGTTAACTCTTTTGCCTGTGTTCTGTAAAGTATGCATATTAGTTTGAAAATGAAAATAAAGTCAATAATTACATTAAATGTAATGAATATGAAAGTGGACTGTGTACTAAAATGCTATTTACAGGTCATTCTTGGCAGTTTTCATTTCCTTCAAACCTATGTTTCATTTTACATTTTTACTTTTGCTTTTTTTTTAAGAGACATAGGATAGATAAATACAAAAAGCTATATATGAAGTCAGATGACTTTTTGAAAGGTAAAGATGACTAAGGACTTGTAGTAAGGACTGGGTGCTTGTGTAGATACAGTAAAAACTAAGAATATGCAATTTTATGGTCTTACCAAATTCTACCCATTTCCTTATCTTTTACCTCCACTCTTGATATAAAAGTTTTTCTGCTATTTATCCCATATGCAAGTACTTATTAAATATTTGTAGAATTTTTCAAAACTGAGGAGTTTTGAGCTTTATTCTGTCATGGTAAGAAGCTTCAAATTTTTAAGTTCTGAGGGTTAGCTGGAGAGACAAGTTTCAAAAAAATGACAATGATACGAATTGACATGGAAGTAAATAGAATCAGAAAACTATTGTAATCCAAGTGAGATGTATGGAACTTATGGGACTTTGAAAGAGGGGTAAATACTAAAAACAATATGAGTGTAAATTCTACATTGGTGTCCACTGAGTAGACTGGGAGTTTTGTGCAAAGAATAGTCATCAGAAGATGATTCTAAGGTTTCTAACATGAAAATATATGATTTCATTAACCTAAGATATAGAACAAATGCGAAAGTAGAATTGAAGATGAAAAATATGAATTGCTTTGAACATCTTCATGCTGTGTTGATTATATGATATCCACTTAGAAATATCCACCAGACAACTAGAAACAAAGCCTCTATTCACTTACGAGACCTTTCGCCTGAAGAACAGATTCTGAGTAAATATATGTTGGGTTTATTAAGTAGAAGTCTCCAAGACAGGTATCTATGTCAGAAGAAAACTGAACACTGAAACTTAAGGAAACATCCATTTAACATTGGGCAGTAGAAGAGGATCCAATAAAGATTACATAGAACATTTAGGAAAGCAGCAACTCAAAAGAGGAAATGATCTGGTAAAGCAAGGGGCAGATTACTTCAATGATGTAATTAATATAAATATCCATAGGGATTCTTTAACTGAAGTTTAATTTCACTAATAATACCTTTATGCTGTAAAGAAATTACTGAGTTTAAAAATTAGAAAGTAAAAAGTAAGTGCCTCTCTTCCCACTTTTAAGTTACTTTTGCATCTTTGCAATCATTTTTCTACCATGTACAAGTATTATTTTATTCTATTTCAAGATGCAAAAACTTGGACGTTTTAATATTTCTGAAATTAGGAGGTATCTTACACTTGATATGTGTAATGGATTTTTCAGAAAGATTTATAATGGAATATTATTACTTGAAAGTGAAGGACAGAAAGATTTAAATGAATGGAAGATACATGTACATGCATTTTTAATATGTCAAATCAAGAAAATATAGTACAGTTGGTCTTCCATATCTGTGGGTTCCATATCTGCTGATTCAGCCAACTGACAATCAAAAATGAAACATGTACAGACTATTTTTTGTTATTATTTACAAAACAATAAAACATAACAATGTTTTACAGGGCATTTACATTGTATTAAGTATTATGAACAATCTAGAAATGATTTAAAATATATAAGAGGATATGTACAGATGATGTTCAAATTTTTTGTAAGGATTTTGAGCATTTGCAGAGGTCCTAAAAGTACTCCCCTGTGGATATGGAGTGAATAACCATTAAGTATATTAAGAGTCAGTGAAGATATAGTAATTAATTCTTTCTCCTTGCTATGTGTTATTCCATATAGGTTTTCTATAATTTTCAAATTGCTGTAGTACCTTATTTAGGGATAGGGATTTTATTGTTTAGTATGGCTCTTGGTTCATGTTTTATTGTGTTTGTTGTATTTTTAGCATTTTACTATTGCCAAAATAGTTCGAATTTTCCTGTTCTGCCTCAAATATGTTAATGTCATTTTATACATGCTTAAAAGTTAAGTTACTAAATATACATACATTATGAAATGAAATAGTAATTCAAGTCATGTTTGTGTCTTTTCTAATTTCTTTTCCATATCATCACTTTCCTTAAAGGAACATGTGATTATGACAAACGTATAATATACTATATAAATTCATACTGTATACTTTCTGCTAGAAATACCTCAGCCTGCCTCTCCCCCCAACTGTTTCTCTCTCTCCACTAGGGACTGAACCCAGCCTCAAGGCCTTTCAACCCTTTTTTATTTGTTTTTAGGACAGGATTGGAGTTGCCCAGGCTGGCCTCAGACTTGTGATCATCCTGTTCCCATAGTGCTGGGATTACAGGCATGTACTATGGTACTTGGATGTCCTAATCAATTTCTTACTTTCCCACTCATACTTCAGTCTTTGGCTTTGGTAGCACCTTCAAAGATTATCTTTAACTTCACAGATGTCTTCTGAATAGCCTGATAGTTCCTCATGGTTATTTAACTCCTGTTAATATTTAATACTTTGTACTGAAGATGTCTTACGTATTACTGTCTCACATATTAGGATTTCTTGAGGACCAGGACTGTGTGGCTAACATTAGGCCTACAAGTGCCACTTAATAACTCAATAAATATTGAAATAATGAGTAATGCTATAAAATATTTTGTTTCCATTGTTTTCTTAGGATGAACTATGCAAAGTTCTTTCCTATACTGAAAGGCAAAGTAAAAAAGATTCATAAACAGTAAAAAAATCACATGACTATATTTGGGGAAATTTAGAAATGTATTAGTTTTTTTTTTTTTCCTGTTTTTTTTAGTGCTGGGGATCGAACTCAGGGTCTTGTTCTTGCTAGACAAGCACTCTACCACTTGCTAAATCTCTGACCCCTTAGAAATGTATTAGAAAAACGACTATATGTTTTCTTCTATAAAAAGCCATTTTAACAGGAAGCAAAAACTAAAATAAAGATATATTTAACAGATCTGTTAAGTAGCCAACCAGTGCACTGATAATTATAAATCAAGAAGTAGATAACTTTATAAAGGAAAAATTACTGAAGTTTTTGGATGAAGAAATTTTAGTTATTAGATGTCTAAGTATCACTGTCTGTGAATGATAGCCAGAATGTTGATGCTAGCTCTCACTATATATAGTGAGTGCTTTCTACTAGCTGCCTCCCTCCCATATTCCCCACATACAATAAAAGGAAAACAAAATAAAACAATTCATTGTATGTAGATTTCTCAAAATAAGGTAAATGAATTACAATACTAGGAGGAAGCTCAAACTTGAATTATTTTAGTAAGTAAAAAAAAGATAATAATACTATCTTTTCCCCCTAGCTCTTTTTACTTAAATAGTAGTTAGCAATCTCTTAACCAGTATGACTGAATATATGATGGTTAGGCAGTACTCACATTGATAGCAGAGACCTTACTCAAGAAAACATGTCAGAATGTACTTTAAAGGAAGGAGAGTATAATTACAATGTAAAGAAATTCTTGAAATTAATAATCTCTGCAGACTTCAGTACTTGTTTGTTAGTATGAAATTACCCATGATGGCCTGTTTGAGATACTGTACTCTTTTTTCCACAATTGTGTTATTTGACCTATATATTGCTTGGAAATTAAAGTTTCCAGCAGTGTGCTTACAAAATAAAACAAAAACAAAATCATAAAGAATCATAAGCCCCAATGGAGAAACTCTACGTTAAAAAAAAACATATTTCTTTACATTCAATACATGTAAATGTTTAAATACATATAATATGTATTACTGATTTCACTTTACATTCAATACATGTAAATGTTTAAATACATATAATATGTATTACTGATTTCAATATCCCTGTAAGTTTAATAAAATGGATCTTGTTATCCTGTAGAACAATGACAAACAGGATTCCATAGTCACATATTAATTAGAAAGTAGCAGAACCTAAGTCCCAAGTTTCTGGCTTTGCGGGCCTTGTTCTCCTTCATAGCACATATCCTTCTCATCCACTGAAAATGACAACTCAGCACAGAAAAATAATGTGTGAATTTGCACACACATAAGTGTATGTACTTTATATAAGCGTGTGTATGTGTGAATATGTGTATTGCCACTGAACCACTTTTAAATATCTGAAAACTATCAGCAAATATCTACCTTTGGCCTAGAAAAACCATAATTAAATCAATAGCTTTCATATGCAAAGAAGTTTGCTCTAACCCTTGTATACCACTGCAGTTCTGTTTCTTTGCCTTTTTTCCCCCCAGTACTGAGTATTGAACCCAGGGTCTTCACACTAAGCTACATCCCCAGTCTGCCCTTTTTTTAAATTTTTATTTTGAGACTGGGTCTCAGTAAGTTGCTCAGGCTGGGCTCAAACCTGCAGTCCTTTGCCTCAGCCTCCTCAAATGCTGGGATTACAGGCATGTGCCCACCATGCCTGGCTAATTCCTGTTCCTTTAAAATCTTCCTGCTTGAATGTTTCTGTTAGCATAACTATAAATTCTTTTGTGTTGTTTGCTTTTCATTTTGTTGTTGTTGTTGTTTACAAACTTCTGATTCCTAAGAGTTGAAACTTGTCTGTTTGTTTTAGGCTTGGAATTCAAATTGATTTTTGTCATTTTTATAATGATATTCAAAATGTTTTAATCCATCCAGCCTCACTTTTAAAAAAACTAAACCCTCCAAGAGAATTAAAAGGAGCAGAGAAATGTTAGGAGTTGCAAAAAGAAAGTGGAATGGAATGGTGGCTGATAGAAATTTAAGGAACTCCTGAACCAACATCATGACTCAGATCATAGTTTATTCCTTAAAAAGATGTGCTTGGTGAAAATATGCTTAGTGATAGATATATTGTTTTGAAAGTGTTACTGAGCATTAAAACAAAGAACGTTTTGTTGGTAATAAATTTTAAATTGCTAAGCATAGTGGCTCACACCTATAATCCCAGCACTCTGAAGTCTGAAGCAGGAGGATCAGTGTGAGTTTGAGGACAGTCTGGAGTATGTAATGAGTTCAAGCCTAACTGTATAATGAGACCCTGTCTCAAAAACAAAAACATGAAATGGTGAAGTTCAGGGAAAAAACCTATTAGTTTTGTGTGCCTTCCTTTTTTTTTTTCGTGGCTATAAATGGTGTCAGATATTACAAATTCATTTCACTAAAAAGAATAGGCAAAGGTAGAATTTGGTGCTTCTTTTTATTATTAGGTAATAGAAGCTTTCAAGTTTTTTACTTTATTTTCATTAATAGAATACTTAAGTATAATCTATAAAAGCTTTCTGAAATTCAGACTACCTCCTAAATAACACCTCCAAAATTTTTGAATTAATACATTTTTCTGTTGTTTAAATGTTTGTGATTCAAATACGGTTTTCAAACTTAAGCGTCATGACATAGCAGATAGTGCACCAGCTTAGCAAACATAAGTCTTTGAAATAATTTTGTTACAGAATCAGGGATTTAGAAGCAGTCTCTGAACGGAGAGCAATAGCTTCAAGTTAAGCATTTTGGTGCTTGCTTCAGCAGCACATATACTGAAAAAAGTGAAGCATTTTGTCATACAAGGGAGGACTATAGGCATCATTACTACTTTGAAAAAATGTTAATATAAATTTTAATTTAATTACTAGAATAAACTTCATTTTCTGGTTTCTTTTTTTTTTTTTTTTAAACCAAGAGCATGTATTGGTACATTCTACATACATTGGTCACATTCATTACATTTATTCTGTACCTATACATGGTGCATCTTGGTTCTCCCCCTCTCCCCCGCCCCTCCCCTCTCCTCCCTCCCCCCCTATTTATATCAGGTTCATTCATCATTTTCCATATTTTCCCTTTCCCCTCTCTTTCCCCTGTTGCCT
>PVJO010026127.1:0-21698 GCA_004026905.1 Hystrix cristata
GAAATGGAGACTGACAGCTTTCACCACCCTCATCAGCAACCTCACACCCCACCATGCTGTAGGCGGAGCCAGGCTGCGGGAAGTGGGGAGACATGCCCTGCCTTGCCTTGCCAGCCATTTGTGAAGTTTTAAAAGAGGACTGGAAACCCACTTTTCCAGCTGCTCTCACCCAGTAGTAAGAAGTCTTCCCCTCATCAGTAAAGTGGGGAACCCGGGCTGCTGTCCTCACCTTACACTAACAAGGTAGCAGCACCATATCGCTCCCCATCAAAGAGTTCAGCTTTCAGCCAGAAATATCTGAGCATAAGGGACATCAGAATAATCACAGTTTGAATGAAAATGATGATCAGTGGACAGAGACCAGCTTGCTTCCTCTGTCGACACTAAAGCCGAGGCAAGTGAGATTTTATAAGTATTTGACATTAATTTTAAGGTAGCCATGAAAAATATTCCTTCAATTAGCAATTACAAAACACCTGAAACAAATGGAAGAGATGTTGAAGCTGAACAATTAGAATGTTTCAGAAAAAGAAAACAAGATATAAAGAATAACCGGTGAAAATATTAGAATCAAAATGAAAAATATTCAGTGGATTCTTCTCTCACAATTAGGGTTTTTCATGTAATGTCATTTGAGACCATCAAATTAAATATTTTTTTGGAGTACAAGGCTATTACATTCAGCTTGGGGTTTGAAATGTGTATCTATCACATCTTAGTCATTTTACCCTCTCTGCCCCTTTCTCAAGCCTTCTTTCTCTCTCCTTCCCTAGATATTCTTCCAAATGTTACAGAATCTACCTCCCTATTTCTAAACATGGTCTTTCATTTTTTTCATTAAATTATTTATATTTTGGCTGTCCCAGAGAAACCAGGAAATGTTTAAGCTTCTATGACTTATTTCCCTTAGTATTATGATCTCAAGATCCATCAATTTTTCTCCAAATGACTCAATTTTATCATTTTTGTGGCTCAACAGCAATCCACTGTGGATAACATATTTTCTTTATCCATTCATCTGTTGATAGGCATAGAGGAGGCCTCCATAATTTACTGTAAATTGTGCTATTGTAAACATAAGTCCACATATGTCACTGTAATAATTTAGCTGTTTGACAAAGATTCCCAGCAGAGGTGAAGCTAGCTGAAATGGAATTTCTAATTTTATTGTTTTGAGGACTCTTCATATTGCTTTTCGTAGTGGTTCTACTAGTTTACATTGCCACCCACCATGTAGAAGTGTTCCCTTTTTCCCCACCACCTTGCCAACATTTATTTTTTTGAGTCCTTATAATAGACATTCTTACTAGAGTGAGGTGGCATCTCAGTGTTGTGATTTGAATTCCTTAATAAACAAATTTTTGAGCATTTTTTCATGTACTCATTGGCCTTTTGTGTTTCTGTTTCTGAAGAAATGCCGATTTTTTTTATTAGGTCTTTCATTTGGGGGGAGTCTGAATTTTTTTGAGTTCTTCATACATTTTGAATTCCAGTTCTCTGAGGAATACACATTTCCCATCCTATAAGTTGTCTCTTCATTCTCTTGGTTGTTTCCTTTGCTGTGCAGAAAATTTTTAGCTTGATATAAAAACAGTTTTTTGAATCTTGGTATTATTTCTTTTCTTCTATTGCAATTCTGTTCACAAAGTTTTTGCCTATGCCTATGTCTTTAAGAGTTTTACCAATATTTTTCTTCTGGAAGATTCAGTGTTTGTTTTTATATCTATGATTTAATCCACCTTGATTTTAGTACAGGGAGAGCAAGATGGCTCAAGATTCATTTCTGTGTATGTAGATAATAAGTTTCCCAGCACCAGTTTTCTCCAGTGTATATTATTGGCCCCTTTGTCAACGACCAGATGGATGCAGCTGCCTGGGGTTATTTCTGTGCCCTCTAGCATATTTCACTGCTCAAAATGCTTATTTTTGCACCAGCATTGTGCTGTTTTTATTTCTCTGGCTTAGTGGTATAACTCAAAGACTGGAGTTGTAATGCCTCCCGTCTTGCTCTTGTTGCATAGGACCGTGTTCGTATTCTAGATCTCTTCTGGTTCCACATAAAGTTTAAAGGTATTTTTTCCTAGCTTTGAGAAAATGCTGATGGCATTTTGTTTGAATTGTATTAAACTATATACTACTTTTGATAATATAGCTGTTTTGATGATATTAGTTCTGCCTATCGAAGAACAGGGGATGTCCTTCTATTGGCTAATGTCTTCTTTAATCTCATTTTTCAGAGCAGTAAGTTTTCATTATACAAGCCTTTCACTTCCTTGGTAAGGCTAATTCCTAGGTATTAGATTTTTTTTTTAACTATTGCAAATCTGAGTTTTTTTAGAATTAATTTTTGTATATGTTGTAAACTAAAGATACATTTTCTTTTTTATTCTTCCTCTGCAGGTCTAATTTTGCATGCTCACACATGTACTTTTGACCAGAAACTTGGCGCCTGTATTCTGTGCCATGAGGGTGCATATCAGATAACAGCAACATTTTCAGGCAGGTCCACCCAAATGAGAAGAAGCACGATGCTGTCCTAAACACAATTAAAAATTCATAGCAGCAACCAATGGATAGCATGATACAGCAAACACAAACAGATGGTTTGAAAGCCACTGTATTAGTTGGGATATTCAAAGCCAATTGTGTGTGTATAGGCATGTGTGCATAGGTGTGTGTGTATGTGTGTGTGTGTGTGTGTGTTTGTGCGCATGGCACTGCTGCTGAAAGGCAAAAAAAATCCATGCGTTTTCACTTGTAGGATATAGAATAACATAATACATACAGCAATTCATTAATTATATTTTTAAAATAATTCATTTATTCAATTATTTATTTTTCGACATAATCTGCTAGAATTTGAGAGACACATTGATGTTAAGTATCCAAATCTTATTATAATTTACCACTTTTGCCTTGTATTATATGCTTTTTACTTTATTTATATTTCTACTAGGTTTAAGAACACATTAGATCATATTTTTATATGTTTTTGGAAACTGCAGTTTTCAAGTATATTTCTCTGTTTTCTGTTTAACATTGTTAATTAAGTTCTAAAGAGATAATTTTAAACCAGCTATATCCATCAGAGAATTTTTTAATACATCTATCCTTCCTTTCTCTCTTTAGGCATAAACATGTTTTATTTAAACCTTTCATTTAAAGCTAATGACTGAAAATAGATAAATAAATAAAGCTAATGACTGGTTCTGTATTATTATTCGATTTATATCACAAAGTACTCTCTTTCAATATAGAAATAGGCTTCGTCCACTTTAATGTTGAATACTATCATATTAGAACTTTTCACTCAGATTCTGACGTTTTATCAGTAATATGTGTTCCTGCTTTTAATAATTGTATATTTATTTTTCTCCAGGTGTATTGAATTCTATTTTATTTATACTGCTATTTATATACATCCTAAAGATTGGACTCAGAAAATAATTTTTATCTTTTAAAATGGTTTACCAAAATTAACTTGCTTAATCTCGTGTAATTTTATTTACACGTATCTGTATACCTTTTACATATGAACTTATTAAATACACAAGCAAAACAATGTTAGAGAGTATGTGTTTGTGTGTCCTTGTGTGTTTATTGCTTACATGAATTCAGCAAATGAAAGAGAAATGTTAAGAGACTGAGAAACAGAAATTGAGATTGATCGTGTCTGTTGATTTTATACATGGTTCATGAGACTCACGATAAAATGTTTCCTTAATGTAGAAAGTGAGAACACCATCAATTTATAGTAATGCTGAGCACCAAAACCCACTCGTGCTTAGAAATATGTGTAAGATATGTGGCCCTGAGATCAATGGTTCATAAAGTACAGAAGATGGTGAATAGGTAGATTTGGTAGATAACATGAAATCTTGATTCATTTGTTCTTCTAAAACAAATTCTTAAATACCTTAAGTTTATTATGGCACTATTTTATTTTTAGAGTACCCATAACCTAATTCATCTTCTTTTAATAATAATTGTATTTAAGTCTCTTATAAGTGTAATTAGCAATATAGTATGACTCATGAATAAAGCCACATTAGCATTTTAAATAAAATTAATGTAATATGATTTTACAAAGTACAAATAAAATAATTCACATTCGTATACTCAGAGAAAATAGTACACTATATGCATATATTACAGAAATTGTACACTTCATTACACAGAGAAATTATGACAACCATAAGCACACTTAAGAACATGTACACAAAAACACAACCTTGAAGAAAATGCTGTATAATAAGCTTTACTGAAGAATATAGTCCGTAATAGTCTGTTGGTTTCTCTGTGCTAATTTAAAATATTTTAAAAAGTCAATTTTCAGAGTCTTCATGGGATTTTATGGAATTTAATGTTTTACAGATCTGATGGTATTTTTTCTTATTAAGCATAGCTGTATGAAATTTAAATTGTCCTAAGGTATTTTGCTTCTGAATGAAGTTATTTATTGCAGTACTTTTCTTCTTTCTTAACATCTCTTCGACTGGCAGAGAAATCAACTATACAAAATAATAGAAATAAACATTGCTTCCAGAGAAATAATTATAAGCCGTGCCTTAAATATAAGCATCAGGTTGGAGCTGCAAAAAGAATCATATCTGAAGTAGACCATTAAAGTTCGATTGGAAGTCTTCCAATAAAACCAAAGCACAGAAAAAGTAGCTGTTTTCTCAGCAACATTAAGTAAAATTTGAATGTGTCGTTGCTTTTTATTTAATAAAATGATAAGTAAAAGCAGACAATTAAAGAGATCTAAACCTTGTAATTACATAATGTTTGTGATTATGTATTTCTTTAAATTTAATGTCATAGCTGTAAAGGAAAAATGTGAGAGCTCTACAATTATTAATAACCTGCATCTCCTAAGATAAATATTTAATTTATTCCAAATAAATTAAATTATTCCAAATAACTTATTCCGATCCAATTTATGAATTGAAGAAATTGCTTATTTGTAGAGTGGTAATATCAATAATAAGCAAAGCAAATTATTTAATGATTATCTGACAGTCATTAAATTATTGTTAAATCATTATATTATTGTTGTTTAAATATTTAGGTAATATAATTTTTAAAATGTTTAAATATCATGGTACCTAACGAATGAGACCGTATTCCCTAACAGAATACCAAAATACGACTTTTCACTAAAGTTGCACCAGATTCATAGAAGAGTTTCCTCCCTAGAAGTCAGATCACTTTCTTGGAAACAGAGGACGAGACCTCCTCAGTCCGTCCTCTTCGTGGCTATCTTACCTGCTCGCTGAGGACCTTTGCCTGAAGATGGTGGCGCCCTTTTCAGCAGGTCATCTGCCCCAACTCTGTGGCTCAGAACGAGAATCCAGTTACCCTCCCTGCTTAAGCGCGGTTTGTTCCTGTCATAGCGTCTTTACTTCTCCTTAAAATCAGAGCTGTGGGAACTGCGGGCTGAACCCGGGGGAGACGGGGACAGTCCGTGTGGCAACTCAGCAGTTTACTCAACAAGAGAAAAAAAGACGTTTCGTCCTTCAGGAAGATATAGCTATCCTTCAGGAAGACATAACAACGCTGCGAGAAGTGTTAAGAAATACGATTATTCTAATTTATTTTCAACTGAAGACGCAGGACAGCAATCAGCATTTTCCCTTTTCCTGTCCTTCCCTGTCTCCTCCCCTCCCCTCTCTCCAGTCCTCTTCCCTCCACCCCTTCCTTCCTTCCTTCTCATTTTCCTTACTGGGTTGAGGAAGGCAGTTTCTGGGCAGCCGCCCCTCAGTCCCTCTACACTTACCCCCCCCCCCCAGATGCATTGAAGTGCAGCATATCCCCACGCGGACCGGACCCCCCAGGGCTACTCCGTATAGCTGTCCTCTCTGGTTCTAGGTGCCCTTCGCATTACTCAAGCTCCTATACAGCTTCTCTACAAGTGTTAATTAATTATATGCCTTTTTCACGAATTAACTTACAAACACTAGTCTTTAGCAACAACATCCTCATGGAGAGAGGGAAACAGTGTGCGTGGCACAGAAATTAAGAAATGAACATAAAGTCTGTAGCTAAAGATGACAACACTCTAAGAAACAGCTAGATCCTAGAAATGTATTTACCACATTCCCCTCATGGCATTCCAAATACAGGCAGAGATGACACCCTGAAAAAACAATCCTTCTTTCATTCTCCATGTTCTGTCAGAGGAACCATCAACTGATCCTGTAATCATTGTGGCCCTCCTCCACTTACTCGTCCCCTAATCCATTTCTATATTACCCACCTCTATCACCCTATGGACGTTTGGGCTATAGAGACACTAAAGGCTTTTCTTCAATTTTTTGTTTGTTTGTTTGTTTTCTTTTTGCAGGGAATAGGTAGCAATGATATATTCATTTTGCTTGAAAAGCTCTTTTCTCCTGCCAGTTTTTCCCACTGACTCAGTCTCCTTATTCGCACATGCCTTCCAATCCGAGTCCTCCAAGTTTCAACTGTTAGATGGCCCTTGCCAATTACTAATTAGACAGTTACTTTAAACTTTGGTAATTACTCATGGATTTCTTCAATCGTTTTTGACTCTTGTCCCCAAATATGCAAGCTATGATTTAACTGTTTTGGATCCTTTGAGTGTGTGTCCAAAATGCTTCTTTAACATTTAATTTTGTTAATTTGTAGCTATGCATCAATAATTTCTCCATCAAGAATTGTGTGTGTGTATCTGTGTGTGTGTGGGAGGGGTTTCTTTTTAACTGAAGAAATGTTTTGAGGAGAAATGTGGGTAAGAAAGAATATGTCAGATTCACCTGTAGGGCTACTGAAATAAAATTTTTCACACTAAACATGAGTGGCAGGTATTTTTTTGAGATTCAGCATATTATACTCATCACCTCAGTCTAACTCAAATACTTAAAAAAGAAGTACAAATGGCTTTATGAGGGCAAAAGAGATTTAAGGGTTCCCTATAAAGAAATCCATTAACTGCATTCACCCACCACCTGCTGAAAGTACTTTTTCTCTATTGAAAATGGCACTCAAAATGAGACTATTCCATTTTACTTTCGACTTTTCTCTAAAAATATCCCTCTCTATATACCTTCATAATATGACCCATACTTCTAATAGAGTGTGGCTCTTCTAAATCATTCACGTGTTTCCATGAATGTCTACTGTCTCTTTCTGTCTAACCAACCATTTATTTTTAATGAAGAAAGAGTTCCTGTTTCCACAGACACTTGACTTCACTGTCATTAGACTCAATTTCCCTCATTTATCAGAGTCTCGAAGTGAAGTAATCTTGATGCCTACATACAAGATAGCTTTTTTCTTCTGCATTTTGTTTTTCCTTATATCTATTTACAATCATGGTCTTGTAGTATATAACATGCATAGATGTTGTCACCTTAACTTTTTTATGTGTTAATGATTTTTCATTCTTGCTTTCGTAATTACATGGATTAAAATCCCCAGACATCAGGGTTCCAGAAAGGTGAGAATGGATTACTTTTACTTGAAAAGTGAAATCATTTTCCTTGTCCTTAGGTGCACACAACAAATGGTGTTCTGGTTTTAACGTTTTTGTGGCTTTTTTCTCCCTCTCTTTTACCCTGCTTGGCTTTTCTCTCCTTTTCACCTTCTGATATCAGGTGTTTCATTTTTTGAGATATATATTCCACATTACTCTGATACTCTTTTTAATCCTTTCAGATTTTCAATCTAATTTTTTCTTATCAAATATTTTTCTAAGTTACATACAATAGTTTGCATGTGTGGATATATTCTAGAATTATCCAGAAATCTGAAAGAGACAAAGATATCCACATATTGCCCTCCAAAGATTGGATTAAGATCCAGGATTCCGTTGTTGTAGAAAGCTCAGCCCATTAGCCAGACAGCCACAGTTTGAGTATCTTGAATGTAATAATTATATCTAAAGACAAAAGTTAGTTTACAGTGTATTCTTGATTTGCATTTTTGAAATAAACATATAACTTACAATATTCAACCACCACCAGTAGTGAAAAGTTTAAATTTAGAACATTATTTCCCTAGCCTTTGCTTTTGCAACTATGGCTCAGGTCACAGCTGACATTCCTACACTCTCAGCTCTTCCCTAGACACCAGAGAAGCCCTGCGTGGGCTTCAAACCCATTAGAACCCAATCAGTATTTATAGCTCTCTGTATAAAATTTGTAAACTGAGCTCCACACTCACTTGTAGGGCTCCTCAGTACATGGTTATTCTCTGTTGAATTTCTAGTAGCTTCAGTGTTCCACTGCTGACATTGAGGTTTCTGTGCTGGTTTCCCAATTTTCAGATCATTCTCCTAAAAACTTCTCTTCTCATGTTGAAGCTCTTACTCTCTGAACTTGATTGAGAAACATTATTCCAAACCCTGGACTCAAATTTGAGTTTTCTTTGATACACATTCTGAGTTTCTGAATGTATATTTACTTCCCAGTACCTCATCAGTTTAGTTCGTTCATTTACTCATTCCGTATTTCATCTTTAATCCTGTTTTTGGTAATAGTCTGCCTTTGCAAACTTTTTTTTTTGTATTTTAGTCTGTGAATTACCTGCCTGCCTGTGCTTAAAAAATATGCTTTGAGTTTCCACCATCATTTTCAATGTTTATTTAAAACACTAAATGTTTTGTATTGAACCCCACAAGAAACACTGTAACCTGTCTTTAGCGTAGGTAAATGCTCAGCCATTCTACTTTGCCTACTTGGAATAGCCTCTGTTATGAGTCAGTCTGGCCAGTAAATACTGTCCTAAGCCAGAAAGTGGTGTTAATTATACTGTTGTTTTTCTTAAGAGTAAACTGTGAGGCCTTTTTTACAACTGTGACTATATTGAGAAGTTGAATGAAATGTATGCTTGTCCTAGACATTACCAAAGCTTATCAAGAATCTATCCACCCCTATGTTCTTTAAATTACACTGTTGTTTATGGACTATGAACTCATTTAGGGAATGCTACTCGAGTGATCACATCGTTGATGTTAAGGAGGACTAGTACACATCAAGCTCACCTTCAAAATACAAAAAAGTTCAATTCGAGGCTAGCTCAGTAACAGGTATAAATAGCAATAATGTGTTGTCTCATGAAATTACTAATAAGGTTCTTGCTGATTACCACACACACGTATCATTTTTAATAGGCAAGCTTTGTAACAGATACATACTGTGGTAACTCAGGGTTTAGGCTGTGAATAGCCTTTTAAAGGGCTGTGTGACTGAACAGCTAATGACTTTGGTATTTTGATTGCACTGAACTTCACATACATATATCCTCTTTTTATCAAGAATTTAAAAGAACTTTGGGTTTAAGTAATCACATCCCTTATAAAGGAATCTAAAGTGCTTTTTTGGTGAAGTCACAAAGGCAAATTGGCTTGCTGTTCAGCAACAAAGATTTAATACTTAATAATATAACAGATGGCAGGCAATCATTTCAAAGGAGAAGGTCATGACTAATAGCATGAAGATAATTGATTGCTTAGATCTGAGTCTTTGATACTGTCATGGAAAATACCAATCATTCTAAAATTTCTATAAAGTGTATTTTGTATTTTGGGTCTGTGTTGTATTTTATAAGAGTGGTAAAGACTGAAGACATAAGCAGAACTTCTGTGAGAGTAAGACAACTTTTAAATCGATGGCTGAGATACAGTAAAATATAGAACACCAATTTATGTAAAATAGCCAAGGAAAACATTTTTTATGAATATTCGTGAGTCTTCAAGTGATAATACTATTCTCAGACATCATATGTATAGTTAATGATTGTATAAGTGCAGTGTTGTACTGTTGACTGTGAACATTTCTCTTTCCAGTTTTCATCTTTTAGCTTGGATCTATCTATTATGTAGGTATTTATACCATAGAAAAGAACTATTGCTACAAAGTAATCATAGAAACATTTCCCATTACAATGAGTAAGAAGAGCAAGGAACACAAAATAAAGATTTTCATACCACAATATGAATATGAGCAAAGGATAAAATATGTGCTTACTATCTTCAAGAATTCATACTATATACTTTTGGAAATTTGAGAATAAGTTCAGAGTGTTAACTGGGCCTCTTGGAGATTTGAGGATAAGTGCAGAGTGTTAAATGTGTAGATCTTCTTTTGTTGATTTCAATATGGGACTGCAAGTGAACTAAATTCCCTTCCAGACAGTCCATTTGAATCCATTTAAGGGACGAACAGCAAATCTACAAACATTGCTAGAGAGGAAGACCTGTCTTTCTGTATCTAAACTACTGGAGAAATTATGGATTAGATAATTATGCAAACGGCTAAACTACAAAAGCTAAATTGCACTGTAGAGGCAATGTGCTCATTAGCAAAATGGAGTATCCTAGATAATAAATTTAAAATATAAAACATCAGGGATTCAAAAGGAATCTGAGAAATCTAATATAACCTTCAAAGCAACTTTAATTGTAAGCTTCCTTCCTGAAGACCCTAGGTACTTGTTGTAATGAAGGGGCTGTGTTACACTACGGAGGAACAGCACCTAAGCATGCTGGATGATTCGATCAATTGTTTTCTTGAGATCATGAAAAGGAAAGCTGGAACAATTCTGACTTAAGAGTGAAGCTAGATGTAATTTCTTTTGTTAGTGAAAGTGAAAAGAAAATCCTCCAAATGAAACTGGCAGTCGGCCAACTTAATTTGAAGAGACACATATTACTGGGAAAGCTCTAAACCAGAAAAATATGAAATGAGATACTTGACAATTAATGTCTCTTTTGAGTCCAAGTGCTTGGCCTACTATGAGGCAGAATGCAAAAGTGAAAGACTAAAGTTAAACACTGCACTTCAAGTTACTGTCAGAAGCAATTAACTGGAAGTCCTTTAATGAAATAGGGTCTTTCAGGAGTGCTCAGCCTATGAAATATCTAGTGTTTAGTGCTTGGGTTAGTATTTTCAGATGTTAATATGTCAATCTTCTTTTAAATATCTATTTTTTCACCTATTTCTCTACACCTAATATTTTTTGTCTATGTGATTCTTCTGTGCTAATCATGAAGCTGCTTGATGTTAAGAAATTATTTTATAAAAATTTAAGGTAAAAATTTTAATAGGTCTTGAAAGTGGAAATTATTATAAGTCTTAAAGAAGAAGCTTTTATATTAGTAATAATGACTAAAATTAAGAATGTGTGCCTGCCTACCACTGCGCAAATGACTTTCACTTTGTCCATATCCTATCCAGTGTTTGTTAAAATGGCTATTTGCTCCACTCCATGATTACATTTTGATAGTAACTATTCTTGCTTTTTAAAAAAATCATATGAGCAAGCCTTTGAAATAGCAAAGACCATTCAGAAATCTGTCCCTTTACAGTTTGATTCGGTCTTCATTTCAGTGTTAAGAGTCCTGAGTATCAACTAGAAACTTCTCAAGGTTTATTGCTTTTAGAAGTCAGTGAGTTCCTCCTCTAAATCACATTTTCTGAGTGATAAATTGATGAATATTCTGTGCACTTCTTTACCATCTTGTTGGCTGTCTTTATGCATAATACAATATTTAATGAGAGATCGATACTTTCAGGGTACATTTTCTTTTACTTCCTTTACTTAGGAGTCTGGGTGGCTACCAAGTCACTAATGCCACTACCACAATCTCCATCACTCACAAACAAAAACCTCCTGAGACCCTGCTTCATATTCATCACTGTGAAAATTGCTTTGAAAAACAATTACACAAGCACATAAAACTAAAATAGTATTACATTCTTGTGAGGAAAATGATCCACAAGGCAAAGTCATCAGGGTATAATATAATTGGAGTATTAAAGTCAGGGAATTGTTGATCCACCTCTAGCAAGCCAGTTACTTAAATCCCCCAATTAATAAGATTTGGCTTATTGCTTGGCATTAAAAAATAAAACTATATAATGCATATAAGTATGTAGACAGGTATTTGATTACATTAAGGCATGTGCTAAATAATAAGGCAATGATCATTACCATGCTTAATTGATAAAGAAATTCATTATGTAAAGATGATTGAATGGGGAGAGAAAGGCATGACTCCCTTATCTGGACATATCATTTAGAAATTTGCTTAATGTAGTCATGAATCAGACATTTAGCTTCTTTGATTCCCAATATCTCCATCTCTAAAATCAGAAAGAGGAGTAATGAGTTCTCCTTCAACATTTCAGCCACTTGTAGTAACCTATACTGGCTAATTGAGGCAGTCATTGAAAGCTTTAGATGGCACAGAGTGTGTGCTTGTGTTATACTCTCCACCGAGTTTCCATTCCACACTGGGAACTCATCTCCACGGTAGCTCACATGAATACATATTTGAGTTTTGGATTCAATTTCAGGCTTTTCTATGTCTCACAGTCTATCCACAGCAATGACTTCAGGGAATAACCCTGCTTTACATGTTAACTCACCAAAGCTGAAGGAGATTTCTGAGGGCTGATTGGACTCCATATATATTCTTTTAATATTGATTTCTAAGGAAGTTTCTCAGTCTCAAATATTCTAGAAAACATTGTTTTACTTTGTTGTTCAAGAATATGCTCATGCAACAGGAATGGTGATGCTTATCTCTAATCCCAGCACTCTGGAAGATGGAGGCAGGAGGATAACAAGTTCAAGCCCAGCCCGGACAACTTAGTGGAATCTTGTCTCAAAATAAAAAAATAAAACTAGGACTGGGGGTAAAGGTCAGTGTGAAGGCTCTGGGTTCAATCCTCAGTATTGGAGATACACACACACACACACACACACACACACACACACACACATATATGTGCTCATGATTAGGAAGTTAGAAGCTAGATTATTTTGAAAATGGGGAGGAGGATCAGAGGGAGAGGGAGGAAAGGGAGAAAGGAATAATGGGACTGAAAATAGCCAAGATGTGTTAAATGCATGTGCCAATTTCCCAAAACATACCTCAAGATTCTGTATAATTAACATACACTAATAAAAAAGAATATATTCAGGAATACATAAATGTTTGTTTTTCCTTCTTCCTTATCTTACACTCAGAGTACCTCTTCACTCTCAATCACACAACTGAAAACAGAATAAGAATGTCTCACATGTCCCTCTCTCTCAACTTCTTAGAAAACCGTATCTGTTCTTTTATTGTGATATATTAATAGTAGAGTAAACAACAGATATGAATGACTAAAGGAGTGACTTGAGCTCAGATTGCTAAAACTGCAGTCACTGGTTTAAAACTCCCTCAAAAGAGGGTCAGTGGAAGCATCTGGAGTCTGTTTCTTAGGATGGAGTTTATGATCATCAATGTGCTTTCCTTCTTCTGAATTTCTCTAGATAATGCTAAGCTCTTCCATAATTTAATCACAAAGGATTGAAAAGAGGATTTTTCAAGTCTAAAGGTTTAGTTTATATGCATAATAAAAGAGGTCAAAATTAATAGTCAAATTCAAAATTTTGTTTAGGGTTCCCCTTTCAACTTTTTGTTTAAATCATAGATGTTTAACTTGACACCGCTGAATTTCTATTGTATTCCATATGTGGAATAGAAATGTATAGTTTTCCAGTGAAAACATCAATATTCATATTGCTTACCAAGTTCTCAGGGCATTAAATGATAGAGAAAAAGAAAGAAAACAAAGTCAAGAATAATATCCTTTTAAAGTTAAAGGGTTGTGTTCTAAAAGCATCCAAAATGACCCATTTTGGCAATAAAAATGTGTTTTGTTAATATTTTCTGTTCAAAATGCTTCTAGCACATATATTTTGATTCATATAATGTTAATTTCTTTTTATTACATTTTAACTAATTACTTATTTACCGATACCGAAACTGTTAATAATGAGCTTTTGTTAATAGATAAAAAGCTCTAAGATAAGCGTTTTATTTGTATTTTTCATTTAACATGATATCTCTGTAGGAAATGTACTATTATTAGATCACTTTGCAGTGTGGAAAATGAGATAGAGAAACGTTAGACAAATTGAAAAGATCATAATGCAGTAAAGAAAGAACCTAATATTGAACATATCTCTGTTTCCACAAGAAATAACCACCCACACACAAAACCAGCGCTAACCTGCATACTGAGACAGAGCGCTGTAAGTGATCGTTTGCTAAACTGAACACCAGGTGTCCTTTACTTACTTTTAAATTCTTTTATTATTTTGCACTGTGAAGTAGCTTTATTCAGAAATAAAATTTTCGAACTGGTATTTTTAACTACCCCCATAAATATTAGAGTTTCTTGGATAATTTTCTCTTTATTTAAGTAAACCAAAAATAAAATTCCTTTGGGAGAAAAAATCATCAATAATGAGCATTAAAATAGCACCATTTCCATGAAAATAATGTTATCACTCAATAAATGTACTTTTCAACTAGTACTTTAATTCCATAATGACCCCTTCATTATTTTCAAGGATAATTGTCTTTGTTTTTATGGTGGAATTCAAGCTCAATATTTTCTTATCTTGATCATTTATTGAACGTGTGAGTGAGTGCAGACTGAACAATTAGCACTGGGTCATCCACTCCGGTGGGAAACAGAAAGTGCCGGGCCCACCTCTGTCTGCTGCAGTGTGTCTGCTGGGCTCTCCCGTCAGCTCATTTAAGATTCACTGTGATAGGTCAGCAGAAACAGGTGCCAGTGATCAAATAGATTCAAAACAGAAAATACGATAAATCTATCTCAAATAGTCAGTGGACATATTAATAAACATCCCACCGGAGATGTTTCCAAAAGTCTGTAGCATTCTTCTTTCCTTTCAAATTCCAGCTTTATTGGGAATTAATATCAAAACATCAGTTAGCTACCGCCACCAACAACAATAAAGCTGATACGGCTTTCAGTTAAACACTCATGATATGCTTCGTTAAGAACATTTCATTTTACTGTCAGATTCTCTAATGCGTCTCTATGCATATATCATACTTTTTGAAAGATAATACAAACTAATTTGAGTCATAGAAAGCATAATTTTCAGGCTTATAAAGACTGATGATGCATTTTTATGGCTCGATCTATCTGAATCAAGAGCCTCCTTCTAACGGGGTTTCCTTGTTCCCGATTCTGTTTTGCATATGCTAAGAGAACGACCAGTGGAACTCAGCTTCCATTATTTTCTTTGAATGAAGAATGTCTTGACTACATATTAGTTAAGTTTTGATGTTTTACCAGAAAAGTTGTTGAACTTAGTAAAGAAATTTTTAAAAATGATTTCTCCTTCAATGTACTTATTTAGAAAAGCATAGCATCAAAAGATAAGGTAATAGAATGTCAAATATTACAGATTTTTTTAAATGTTAAAAGCACATAAGTGCTCTGCAAAAATGAGAGAAAACATTCTAGATATCATATGATATGAACTATTGGATATAATCATATTATTCAAATAAGTCACACTGACTGTTATTTGCAGATTTGTGGAAATTCTACCTAAAATTAGAACATATGTATGCATTTCATTTATTAATTTTTAAAAATTTTGACACACAAATTAATATTTGTGTGTTGCTGTGTAATAATTTGATACACATATACAATGTGCAATGATCAAATCAGGGTAATCTGTCTTTCTCTTTCCTTTCTTGAACATTTGCTGTTCTACTTTTCTTTCTTTCGTTTTTCTTTTTGCTGTCCATGACTAAAGCCAGAGCCTTTGCACTGACTATTTCTCAAGACCTTTTCAGTTTTTATTTGAGACAGGGTTTCACTAAATCACTAAATTGTGGAAAATGGGCTCGAATTTGTAATTCTCTTGCCTCAGATCCTCAGAATACTGAGATTACAAGAGTGTGCCACCACACCCACCCCTTTACACTTCTTTAGAAAATATATAGTAAATTGTCTTATACTATAGTCATCCTACTGTGTTATACAATATTATAATGTATTACTCCCATCTAACTGTATTTTTGTACCAGTTCTATAACTTCATCTGCTCCTCAACCCTCTACTATTCCCAGCCTCTATTTGCTGTGATTCTACTCTCTAATTCCATCAGATCACAATTTTAGCATTCACATGAATCAAAACATCCAGTATTTGTCTTTTTGTGTGTGTGACATATTTCACTTATTTAATTTTTATGAATGAATACTATTCCAATGTGTATATATATGTGTGAGTGTGTGTGTGCATATACATATGCACACACACACACATATATATATATATGTGCAGGTTCTTTTTGACATACAGATTTTATTTTATCTCTGTATATAACCAGTAGTGGGATTGCTCAACCACATGGTAACTCTATATTTACTTCCAGTTTTTTGAGAAATTTTCATATTGTTTCCCATAATGGTTGTATTAATTTACACTTCCAGCACCAGTGTGTGAGTTTTCTACATCCATAGCAGCATTAGCTATTCAATAAAAAAAAAAAAATTATCTCTGGAGTTAGATAGTATCTTATTGTGATTTTGAATTATATTTCCCTGATCATAAATGATGTTGAGAATTTTTACATCTGTTTATTGTCTATTTGTATGTCTCCTTTTAAGAACACTCTATTCAGTTCATTTGTTCATTTTTGTTTTGTTTTGTTTTTGAGACAGGCTCTTGCTACATTCAAGGCTGACCTTGAGGGAACTATGTGGCCTGGGCTGTCTTCAAACTCCTCCTGCCTCACCTCTGGAGTGCTGGGATTATAGGTGTATGCCACTCTACCCCATCATTTGTCCATTTTTAAAGCAGATTTTTTGGGGGTTTTCAGCTGTTGAATTTTTTTTTTTTTAATTTCCTCTTGTATTCTGAATGTTAATCCTTTCTTGGGTGAATAGTTGGCAAATATTTTCTCCCATTCTGGAGGCTGTCTGGTCACTTTATTTTCTCTGTTAGGCAGATTTCTTGTTTTGATGAAATCCCATTTGCCTTTTATTTTTGCTTTTGTTTCCTATGCTTTTGGGAGAATTGTTGTCTATCTCAATGTCTTGACATATTTTTTCTATGTTTTCTTCTAGTAGTTTCATAGTTTCACATCTTACTTATTAGTCTTTAATCAATTTTGAATTGATTTTTGTATATGGTAAGAGATAGAGTTCCAGTATTCTTCTGCATATGGATATCCAGTTTTTACACCACCATTTATTAAAGATATTGTCTTTTCTTCGATGTATATATCTTGGTGTCTTTATCAAAAATCAATTTGCTATAGATATGTGGATGTATTTCTGGATTCTCTGTTGTTTTGCACTGGTCTATGAGAATGCCTTTTTAACTGTTTTATTTTCTGCTTCACTTAACCCATAATTCTAAAATTATATACGTATAGGAGGTACAAATTTTAAAGGACTGTTCGGTTCAGAAAATTTATATGTGTCAGAACTGCCACGTCTTCTTGATGTTACCAAGTTCTGAAGTTCTGGGGAATCTTTCTAGAGATTCTTTCCAGGTTCTTTTTGTCCTGAACAAGGGAATGTGCAAAACGAGTGTAAAAGGTAGTGAGGTTTTACATTTACATAAAAGTAGGAAAAGATGCATGCAGTCAGAGTGACTGCAGGCCAATTAAAAACAGGAAAAGAAGTACATTCTACTGCATAAGAATGGACCACTATGAAAGAAACAGTACAGTGGCCACAAGGAAATTTGTATATCCCACCCCTCAGTCTGAAATTGGGTCTAGTCTGTACTGTCAAAATCCTGCATGAACTCTCCTTAGGAACTTGAAGATGGCACTTTCTGATTGATTCCACCTGCACCACGTGGGTACATGACTCCTGGATCCTGATTGACAGGTCGTACCATTTGTCCAGCTAGCTGCTCACCACGTGATCTCCTGCCTCACTGGTCACAACTTTCTGGGTCCTTTGAGAGCACTGCATTTCCTATTTCCTCTTCCTAATCCACATAAGACTAGAAAACAAAACACAAAACAACTAAGATCACCAGAGTCACAAAGATTCCATGCAAAATTTGCTATAGCTAATTTTGTGATTTAAGAAAGTTTCAATTGTATCACCTCCATCGAATGGTAGAATTTTATCGGTCTTTTATTGTTTATTCACAAATGCGATTAACATAATTCAAAAGTCCATGTCCATTGCCAGAGCCTGGGAGCCATAACTAAGTAAGTGTGATTCAAGGAAAATGATGGGATCTCTGGGCTCAAGAGTCCAGGCCTCTCTCCTCACATATTCCCAGCTCTCCTCTTGCCCTGGCTGTTGCCCTTCTGAGCATCCAGAGGAGGCTCCCACGAGGGACAAGGGAGGTAGAAAACACTGACACATCCACGCCTCCCCACAACCCCCCGGACTTGGCCCGGCCCCTGAACGTCCACCACCACGTTCATCGATGGCCACGCCCCTCCGGTTAGGAACCCCACCTCTCAGGATAAGGGCTCCACCCCTCTGGTTAAGGCCTCTGCTCCACCCTGTACCCTTCCTGTTCCCTAACCACACCTCTTCCCTCCAGTCACCTGCTGGCACAGAGTCTGGAGACTGAGATTTTCCTGTTGCTGCATGGCCACCAACTGCATAACATGTTTGAAGGGACAGAAAGGGGGCTCGTGTGCTCTCACCTGCTAGCTTGCCGTGGACTCTTGCTCTCTCCAGTGCCCCTCTGCCAGGCCACCCTGCCTCGGAGCCAGCCAACTGTGGACTGAAACCTCCACGAACTGTGGGCCAAATAAACCTTTCCTCCTTTAAATTTGGGTGTTGGGTGTTTTGTCTCAGTGATGAGAAAAGTAATGAAGACACCACTGTCTTCAAAATTAGTATTTAAACAATGCATTAATATTGATTTTCCAATTTCCACTTCCTGCATACAGAAGATATAAAAGCTTAAACTGGGCTGGATGGGTCTATTGACCAGCTGGTTAGGCCGAGTCTCAGAACCAGCATGGCCACACATATTTTACTAAGATGGTCAGTCATGACACCCGCCTGTGCCAGTTCCCAACAGATGATGACAATATCGTCAGAATCAATGCTGCAATGAATAAACATACGCTACATGCTGTCGTAAGAAGGATGCATGAGGTAAAAGTCAGAAGTAAAATGGTTATAGCTGCAGGCCCCTTGCAGTGTTGTATACATGGAGAATAGAAACCACCGTGACTTTGTTAAAGCCATGGGACATGATTATCTGTGCAGACACCAGGCACTAGGAGTTTCCCTGATATTGCAGACTAGAGAAAATGGGCTTTACAGACACGGGCCCAGTGACAAGCCCAGCAGGCTTCAAGAGATCCACAAAGCTAAAAGACATGAATTTCATAGTGGACATCGGAGGCAGGAAAGGAAATGAAGGAGATGTTTGTGCAGCCAGAGAAGGAGAAAGAAGGCCAAGAAGATCGAAAAGCGCTGCAGGCCAAATTTGAGAACCTTGAATGAATTCACTAACTAGAGAAAGAAAGGAAACTTGAAGGATTTTGGAAGAAGAAGTAATTTCATTCTCTGAGAAGGGTTGTAATGTGATGTGTTCTCACACCAGTCCTGCATGGCATCAGTTACAAGCGTGAAGGACAAAGGCCTTAAGAATGAACCAGGCTGTCCATTCAAACTTCTGTGCTTTCATGGAAAAGCAATGATACACTGATGGACTTGAAGGTAGAGAGGGAGGTAAATAGGGTGGCAGTACAAGGGGGCAGTAACTGGAGGATAATCTCAGTCAAGATTGTATTTTTTTGGCACCAATTTTGCGTTAACATTGTTCCAGAGTGCAGAAGGTCATTACCAGTGAAAGTAACAAGTTAGCCAGTGATGATAGTTTATACCTGTAATTCCTGCACTCAGGAGGCTGAGGCAGGGGGATTACAAGTTCAAGGCTAACTTGGACTACACTGAGACCCTGTCTCAAAAAAAAAAACAAAAAGAATAAAGCTGGGCATGATGGTACACACCTGTAATCCCTGCTCTTGAGAGGCTGAAACAGGAGAATGGCCACAAGTTCAAGGCCAGTCTGTGCTACATAGTCACAGTTCCAGGCCAGACTGAACTACACCACAAGACCCTGTCTCAAAAAACCAAAAACAAGCAAAAATAAATATATGAAACATTTTAAGCATGCTTTGATTTTATTGCTGTTTTGTGTAATCACTAATTTTATATTTGATATTTCACCATTGTTACTGACATTTATTGAAAAATCTTTCAAGTTGGAGGTCAATATATAAAATAATCTGAATGATATTACTTATCTATTCCCTGTTATTAGAAATCCCTAAATTCTTATTTTGTAAAGAATCTAGAGATCTCCTCGAGCTTCAAAGTTGTCATTTTGCTGTGCATTATACAAAAGAGCAAAGGTTCGATGCCATGGAAAATGCAGAATGCCTTCATATTATAGCTGATTGCATCTATATTTCAGGATGACTATAAGTGATGGAATGTATCAGAGAGCTAAATCCTCTCAATAATTTTAAAGAATGTTTTAATTTTAGTTCATTTATAAGTAATACCCAAAACTTCTATGTCAAGTTAGATAACATGATAATGACTTTTATGCTTCAGTATTTCTTATTATGGATGATATATGTCTGTGATGAAACAAACTATATTTAAAAGCTTAACCATCCAGGCTACAACCCTTTTATCAGATGGTAGTGTACCTTGGAATCTGGATGTATCACACGATTTGCATCAGAGTATCTTGTATAAAACTCTGTCTTTCAAATGGGTGTAGGCAAAGACTTTATGAGCAAAATTCTGATCGCACAGAAAATATTACAAATAATCAACAACTGGGATCTCAGCTTAATGAAAAGCTTTTGCACAGCAAAAGAAACCACCAACTGAGTGAAGAGACAACCCACAGAATGGGAAAAATTTTTTTCTAGCTGTTCCTCAAAGGACTAATATTTAGAATATGTAAAGAACTCAAAAAAATCAGAACCCCCAAATTTAAAGAATTGATCCAAAAATCAGCATCTGAAATGAATAGACCCTTCCCAGAGAAGTACGAACAGCAAATAAATTTATCAAAAAATGTTCAACATCACTGGTCATTACAGAGATGCAAATTAAAACAACATTGAGGGGCTGGGGATTTAGCTCAGGGATCGGCCTGAGTTCAATCCCTGGCACCACAAAAAAAAAAAAAAAATTGAGATTCCATCTCAATCTAGAAAGAATGATTATTATCAAGAAATCAGCCAATAACAAAAGCTGGTGGGGCAGTGGGGAAAAAGGAACCCTGCTCCACTGTTGGTGTTAGTGCAGATTAGTGCAACCACTGTGGAAATCAGTGTGGAGATTCCCCTAAAAAGTGAAAGTATGGGGTTTCATTTGACCTAGGTATTCCCCTTCTTGGTATCTTCCTGAGAGAATTAAAACCACAGTGATATATATGCACACCTATGTTTATAGTAGCACAATTTGTAGTAGCTAAATCTTGGAAATGGCCCAAATGCCCATCAATGGATGAATGGATATAGAAAGTGTGTGTGTGTGTGTTTTATACAATAGAGTACTCCTCTGCCATAAAAAAAGATAAACTTGAGACACTTCTAGGTAAATGGATGCCCCTTGAGACCATACTCCTAAGTGATATAAACCAGACACACATGCTTAAATATTGCATAGTTTCTCTGGTGTGAGAAACTGAAATGGTAGATAAGGACCAAAATGTGTAATAGATATTAGGGAATAAATTGGAAGAAAATGCTCTTCAAATGAGAAGGGGAACAAGGGAGGGAAGAGGGGAAAGGAAGGAAAAAGAAAGAGAACAGAAGGAAGAAAATGGGAACAAACCTTTGTAAATAAGGAGCAGAAGAGGGATTAAGGGAGAGGAGGGGAT
>PVJO010026128.1:9765-21696 GCA_004026905.1 Hystrix cristata
AATCAGACACTTATCAGTACACATCGAATTGTTTCTCTGATATGAGAAACCATAAGTGTAAATAAGGACAAAGGGGTAGAATAGATATTATGTTTAAAAAAAAAAAGAGAGATAGTATTCAAAAGAGAGGAGAACTAGATAGGGGAAAGGGGGATAAAGAAGAATGTTAAAAGAAAAGTAAGATGAAAGGGGAAAAAATGGTAAAGTGTAACTACACTTGTTGCAAATAGGGAGGGGTGGATGAATGGAAGGGAGGGGAGGGGAAGGGGGGAAAAAGGGGGGGAAACCAAGATGTATCATGTACAGGTACAAAATAACCGTGTTGATCATGATCATTATGTATACAATGTACCATTACATGTTCTTGGTAAAAATAAAAAATTTAAAAAAAAATCTAAATACTGTATGTCATTTAACACAGTACAATACAAAATAATGAGTTAAACTCAGATTAAAAGCTAGATGTAATAAAAATTAGAAAATTTTAATTTTTCTATCTTCCTGTAAGAAATAGAAGAAAAACAGAAAAAAAGAAATATAAGAAAAATTAGCTAATTCTATTAACAAGAAATACACCTAAAGTAAGATGATACATTGAAAACATAGAAATCTTAAAACATACCAGGTAATTAGCAAAAGCTGATTGTAATTATGCAAACAGATAAGAAAAAAAGGAACAAAAAATTGTATTCTATATTCTTCTATTCCACGGAAGAAATTTTTAACAAAGATGATGTAATAGCTATGACTTTACAGCATAGCCTTTGAAACATAAAACAAGCTGGGCATGGTTGCCCACACCTATAATCCCAACTATTTGAAAAGTTGAACTAAGAGGATCTCAAGTTCAAGGCCAGCCAGTGCATATTTTAAAAATAAAAAATAAAGCACAGAAGAAATCAATACATTTATAATTAAATAGGAAATTTTTTATACTACCTTTGTCAGAAAACTAATAGATAAAATAGACAAAAATTAGTAAGGCTGCAAAAACTTTAATTTTTAAAAGCTTGACCCAACAGATATACCCAGAACCTTCCGCCCCAGGAGCACAGATAGACAATGTATTAATTTGACAGCCAATTCCCCCACAATTCCAAAATACATTTTTAACAAAATATAAGCACATTTTCTAAATATAAGGCAGAAAAATTAAGAATTAAAAATAAAATATGAGCAAGCTCAAGGCCCTGAGTTCAATCCTCAGCACAAAACAAAAAATAATGACAATAATATAATAATAAAATATTTAGAAATTAAAAGGTATGCTTCAAAATAAACCATAGGTTACAAAGGATATTATGGCAGAAATTACAGACTACATATAAATAAATGAGAACAAAATCATTTATATCAAAGCACCTAAGATATAGCTAAAATATCACCTAGAGATTAGCACAGTAATTACTTACTAAAATTATTACTTAGAAATTATTATAGTAAATGGTTTTAATATAAAGTGAAAGCATTCATTAATAAAAATAAATGAACTAAACATTAAGCTTTGCATGGTTTAAAAAAATCCAAAAAATTCAACAAAACCAAAGTAAAAGCAAAATTTTAAATAAAATACTTCATTTTGTTTGTTTTGGTTTGTTTTTGTTTCTTTCAAGACAAGGTCTTGCCTTGTAGTTCAGACTGGCCTTGAATTCACACCAGGCTGGTCTTGAACTCATGGTAATCTGACTGCCTCAGCCTCTCAAGTGCTTGGATTATTGGTAAGTGCCACCACATCTGGCTAAAATAAAACAATTTAAACAACATTTTAAGTTTTAAATATTTTAAATAACATTTTAAAACATTCTGAAGTTTTTTTATTTTTTCAAAAGAATTTTAAATATAAAAAGAAAAGGAAAATCACAAACAATACTGGGGAAAAAATGCATAGCAAAATGCATTTAGAATCATAAGAAAAATATACTAAAAAACTATGTGGGAATATATGAAGCATAAACTAAATGAGTAATTTTTAAAATAGACATTATCAAAACTGACTCAGAAGAAATAAAAAACTTAAAAACCATCAATAATTAGAAAAGAATACACTAGAAATCAAAAAATCGTTCTACCCAAAAGCCAAGGCAAGATAAGATTTTACAGGTGAGAGTTAAAATTTTTTCAAGGAACAAATAATTTTATATCATACAACTTTTTCAAAGAATAAAAAAGAAATTAAAACTATTTCACTGTATGATATTGTTATATGCCGATATTAAGGCAAAGATTGTACAAGAAAAAAATAGACATTTTACTTAGAAGCAAATATAAGTTTCTTAAACAAACATTGCAAGTCTACTTGTTTTTTAATATCTCATGACCACAAGAGAAATGACAGAAAAATCTATCAATAAATTCACTAAATTCAAAAGTAAAAGGAGAAAATTGATGATAATCTATAAAGAAAAATTTAGAAGGCAGCATAGATTCATAACCAAAAACTCTTATTTAACAAGAAATATAACTTTATTAAGGAATAGATAAGAACCTCCTTAAACTATTAAAAGATCAACTTCTTTGTCACTCTTAAAGTTTTAGAAGCATTGCCATTCAAATCTAATTTAAGAAAAAATGAGGAAAACAATACCAAGGGGTAAATTTTTCGTATTTTCAGACTATGATTATCTGCACATAAAACCAAAAAAATAAGTAGCCAGACTATTAAATTTAATGAGATCAGCAAGGTTGCTGGATACAATAGCAAACAAAACTTATCAACTATTACACCAACAATAAAATTTAGAAAATATAATTTGAAAATAAAATTCAACCATTTATTAAAGCAACAAGACTTACATAGAGACTTGCTTTATGGAGAAAACATTATAAATATTATAAGAGCAATGAACAGTTTCACCTTGGCATTGAACATTACACAGGACAATCAGAGGAACCTTGTATCCTGAGGTGAACAGTGTTGGGGATGGAGTTAAATAGCTGGGCAAGAGAAGAGAAGAAAAAAAGGAAAGAAGGGAGGGAGGGAAGCTGTAGAGAGAGGACAGACAGCCGGCCTTACGTGTTCTTACACTGATCAGTGGCTCTGTCCAGCACTGGAACTTAGAATAAAGCCTTCAGCCATTTGCTGTAAATTGCCACCTAATGGAAACAACTTTTTGGAAAATGGAAACTGATTTTTCAATGTTGACATGTACAAATGTGTAGTGCGTAATTATGATAGAGAGCTACTATTTTTCTACCAATGAGAATAATCAATATACTAACCATAGCTTTATAGATTATTCCCCTTAAATTCCTGCAATGTCTTTTAGTCAGTGAACAAATTCTTCTAGACAGAACTCCCTGGCCAGCATTGCAACTACAAGAGGAGGGAGAGGAGGGGAAGGGGAAGGTTTCTCAGTGGTCAATTTGCCTCCAGTTTTTAAGGATACCTCTGGGGGAGGTGCTGGGGATCCAACTCAGGGCTGGCACTCCAGCGCTCTACCGTTAAGCTAAACCCTCAAGCCTTTGAAAAGCATAAGATCTGAATAAATGGAGAGAGAAATCAGGTTCAAAAATAGGAAAATTCAACAATATAAAAATTCTCCAACTAATTTAAAAATGAATATTCAACTAAAAATCAAATAGGACTTTTCACAGATCTTGAAAAATCAATAATATGATTCATTTGGAAGAGAAATGATCCAAGTAAAAACACCATATTTCTAAAACATAAAGTCCCAAGAGGGGAGGCCTCCCCTTTGTATTATGTCTGACTATCAAGTTGTTTAAAAAGTACAGTAATTGAATGAATGTGATGTCAGTACAGAAATAAACAAATCAGAGGACAGAATTAAAGCACAGGGCTAGATCCTTGTTATATGACAACACTGATCTCAGAGCAAATGGATAATCCAATAAATGGTCTTAGAACTATCTTTACATTTGGTAGTAAAGGTAAATTAAATACCTAAACATAAATTCTACCACTGCTAGAAGAAAAATTTAGGACAATATAGACTTATGCTCTAAGATAAAGAGAGACTTTCTGGGGCTGGGGATTTAGCTCAGTGGTAGAGCGCTTGCCTAGCAAGCACAGGCCCAGCACCCAAAACAAAAGAGAGAGAGAGAGAGAAAGAGAGAGAGAGGCTTTCTTTCAAACGATCCAGAAAACACAAAACATAAATGTTGGCTAACCAAGATTCAAAACTTCTCATTGAGGAAACATACTACTACCAAGACTAATAGGCAAGAGGCAGACTGAGAAAAAATGTATTTCCAATGTATAAAACTATCGATGTCATCAATACTAAAAATATAAATAAAATCAGAAATATAAATCAATAAATATATATAAATAATCAGTTAGAAAAGAAAAAGAAATAAATGAGTGAATTATAAAGATAAGTAGTTCACAATTATAAGGACACTATCCCAAGTTCAAGCTCAGCCTGGGCAACTTAGTGACTTAGTGAGATCCTGCCTCAATTTTTAAAATTTAGAAAAAGGGCTGGAGATAAAGCTCAGTGTGAAGGCCTTTTATCTAATCCCCAATACTGAAAAAAAAGAGTAAGAATGCTGAATTCCTAATAAAATATGAGAAAAGTTGCTAGATCTCATTCATGATCAAAGAACACAATATAAAAATGAGACACTTCTTTTCTCAAACTATATTGGCAATATGTCTGGCCTGACAAGATCAAGTATCTACTAGATTATGCGGTAAAGTGGGAACGCTCATGCTCAGCAATTGTTAGTACGAAACTAAACATGCACACACACTATGAATTCCACTTCTGAGCATAAACCCTAGAGTAAGGTTTTATATATATGCATATAGAAGAAGACATTTAAGGGTCTTAGGGCGCTTTTAAAATAATAAGTCAAAAATAAGCAGTTTAAAATTAATTAAGTACATGTGTCTGTAACTGAGGGAAAAAATCTCAAACCATAGCATGAACTGAAGCAAGACAGATGCAAAATGACACTGAAAGACAACACATAAATTAAAGAAAAAAATATAAACCCAATATATGGATTAAGGGTCCACATAAATATTAAAGCACTTTTTAAAAATTACTGGATATGCAGGAAATTCCTAATAGTGGTTGTCTCCAAAGAACAAGTAGAAGGGAATGAAATTGGGATTACTGGTTCAGAGAGATTCTACCTGGCTCTTAAAAGAAAAATTGGGAGCAAATGTGACAAATGTTGCACACAGTAAACCTTGATACCTAAGATATTATTCTTTAAATATTTCTTAACAAAAACTGGGGATGTGGCTCAGTGGTAGAGCACTTGCATTGGATGACAAAGCCATAGGTTTGATCCCTAGCACTAATTAAATAAAACAATTATACTGTGAAACCCTAAAGACAAAGGTCATCACAGCAAATTTGGGCACCTTGCAAAAGACCAGCCCCTCCTGCAATGTGTCCTGTCCCTTTAAGTATTTCTGAGACTTTCTAAGAGGGAAGCTATGGCTTTTCACCCACTAGTCCATCAGAACAAACCTTCTCTATGACCTTCTTATTATTGCTATAACAGGAAAAATTTTCTAGCTTAGCAAGCCTAGATATTTTTAGGAATTTAGATATTTTAAATAAATCTAATGACAGAGTTAGGTGAGAGCTTAATTTTAGTTAAAATTCTAATTGTGTTAGGTTTGATTGACCCTCAATACGGTACTGTGCATGGCTCTTGTTTGGGGAGTTTGGTGAGAGTAATCAATAAACATACTGTGTACAACTGACTTACACTTAGTGAACTGTATAATCAAGTGCATATACGATTAGGGGACAAGAAAAACAGTCCTGCCCACTGTCCATGAGGCTGTCTGAAGAAACCCCACTTACTTCCAGGGCTGAAGCCCTACAGCTCTCAGATCCTGAAAAAGACACCGCCCCTAGAGGTGCCTTTTGGTACTGGATTCCATGAGGAATAAGAGTTGGGTTTCTCACCCCAAAATGATACTTGTCATCTGAGCCTCAAACTAGCACAGCTTGAGTTCAGTGTCATAACGTATCACAATAAAATCGATGCTTAGTCACCTATGGCCAAGAAAACACACATACACTCCTATGAAACTTTTTAACATTTATGCAACCAAATTCAGATTTAGAAAACTTCTAATAACTTTGAAAGTGTTATTTGCAGTCTCACTGAGTTTTCAAAATCTTACAGTTAAATTCTGTCAGGGTTTGGCACAAAATACTGTATGTCACCCTTTCCTCCAGCAATCTCTTTTGTTCATCCTCCCACTCTGTCTTCCTACGCCCTAAGATCTGTTTCACGCACAGGCATCAAATCTTCCTGACAAGAGTGTGAGGACAGGAAAAAAAGGAGCACGATCATGCTGGTCACAGTAAAGAGAATTTCTTCATTGATTCAGCCAACATGTGCTAAGTGTCCGCTCTCACAGAAAACAAACCAAGTACGGGGTTGGCAAAGGAAGTGTAGATAGTTCTTGCTCTCAGAAAAGGAAGGGTCACCTGGGCAAATCCAGTGAGAAACCGCACTAAGGACTGCAGGATCAAGAATGTGGGTGGGGATCAAGAGAGAAAAATGAAAAGGAAGACCAAGAAAGTAGCCGAACTAAATTGGGACAAAATGTATTTCCTGGTTTATGTCAGAGTCCTAGACAGGAGAGGGAAGAGAGAACTCCACCACTAGCCCTGGACTCTTCCTTCCACAACACTCCCAGAGTAAAACAATCTCTGCCTAGAAATGATATCTGTGAAAAACTATGTCTCTTTCGTCAGAAAACCACACTAATTTGTTTTTTTGTCTTTTTTATTGAAGCAAAACCTGAAAGGCTTACAAGTACGTCCCATGTTTCTCTCAATTTTATCATTATCATTGATTTCTCATGCTGTCTACATAGTCCCTTTTGTACCGTTTGTAGTGTGAATGTAGCACAAGCTAAGATTTGTATCAGAAAATACAGCATATACTTACGTTTGTTTAAATCATTGTAGTAAAAGACATATTGGAATGAATCCTCCTCAACATGCTCCCCCTCACTTCAAACAGATTTACCCTCTTGCCACTTTCTGAAGCAGTTCTGGAAGTCCTCCTGCATGAGTGTCTTTAGTTACACTCTCATAGCTGCCTCAATGTCCTGAATTAATTCAAACCTTTATCTTAGACATTTTGACTTTGGGGAAGAACCAGAAATCACCTGGCGCCAGATCTGCTGAATAAGGTGGGTGAGGACACATCCATCAGGTTTACAAACCTGTTTTCTGTTGGATGGCAGCAGCATTCACTATAATTTTCTATAAATTCACTATAATTCACTATACTTTTGTTCATAATAATTCACTATAATTTTGATCATACCTCGTAAAGATTTGAAAGAGGACTTCCAGACCTGCTTCAAAAATCACAAGAATAATAGGGTAAGTGTGTTCAAAGCAAGAGGGACTATTCTGAGGGGGATCAACGCCAATGTATCCTTTACTGTAATAATTTTTTATCTGCACATTCTGTATTTTGATAAATCCTTGTACTCCTCTTTGGTTTACTAATTTTTCAGCATTCCTCACTGTCTAGCTTCCAATGTGCCTACTCCTATTTCCAGTGGCTTGCTCCAATTTCAGCTGTCGAAGGCCATTAGTTGCTATAATTAAAACTAGAGGCCATACTTAAAACTCCTTCATATCTGATGTGGTCCTATGATAATAAATGTTTATCAAATACTTTACAGTATGCCAGACACTGTACTCAGGTCTTTCAATATGCATGTACATTACATCAGATAACTATTACTCCTAGTACACAAAAAAGCAAGTCATAATACTAAGTCATTTGCCATGAGCCCACAATTACAAGTACCAGGACTACCTACATTATGCTAATGTGAAGCAGAGCTTCCATCCAGGAAATGGCGAAAAATACAGTCACCCCGCCATAGGTATTTATGCTTATGGAGGAAAAAGAAAGTTTTCTAAAATTAACCTAAAACAAAAACAGTAATTTGCAATCAAGCCATAATGCCATGATCGTGATAAATCAACACAATCATTCCCAAGAAGTAAAGGGACAGAGAGGTATAAGAAAGTACTGTAATAAAGTGACATAAGATTTTATCAATGGGCTGGGGATTTAGCTCAGTGGTTAGAGCGCTTGCCTTGCAAGCGCAAGTCTCTGAGTTTAATCCCCGGCACCAAAAAAAGAAAAAAAAAGTTTTATCGATGAATTTTAAAATTTTGAACCAGCAGAGAGAAATCAAGAGGAGAAAATATCTTCTCCCACTCATTTCACTCATCCTGTCCTTCCAAAAAGGCATCCAAATTAAGAAAGAATTAAACAGAATAATCTGAAGATACTTATTCTCCCACTGTAGTTGGCTGATTCTAAAGAGAATTCGATGGTCTGAAAGTCCTGCTTCTGAGACTTCCCACAAAAAGAGTTTGGGAAATAACTTTTTTCTTCATGCAGAAACCTCTCATTCATTTATTTATTTGGTTTCTCTTTTACAGTAAAACAAGAGCCAAGTAAGTCCCATATTTATTTATAAATTCTGCAATTAGTTCTTGTGCAAATCACATACTTTTGTGAGCTTATGTAAGACCTGGAGATGCAAGTTTTTCAATCTATTTTTTTATACTGGACAACTTCCTCTAAAGTTACTGATAAATATTTGGAAAGTAAAAAAAAAACCCACAGATGATAAATCAAACAATGAGGTGGCTAACAGGTGACCTAAAAATTAAAAGATGATACTTTTGAACATTTTTTAAATGAGGTTATTTCATTTTTAATTGATACCTAATTATTTATGGGGTACAGTGTGATAACTTGATATGTGTATACAATGTGCAGTAATCAAATCAAGGTAATTAGCATTCCCATCTCTTAAAAGAATTATCATTTTGTTGTGTTTGGAGCATATAAGTTCCTTTCTTTCTAGTTCTTTATAAAATAAACGAGTTGTTGTAAATTATAGTCCCCCTACTGTGCTCTAGAACTTGTCCAACTCATTTTGAAGATTTCTCACAAATTGTCACCAACGGAAAAAATGTTAGTTGTTATTTTTATTATTGGAATTTATAATTGATTTTGGTAGAAAAAGGAAAACATAGGAGATGGCAAAAATCCAATTAAATCAGCAAAGTTAAATTAATTGAAATGTTCCTCATTCAAAAAAACAATTTATTTAGGACCTACCATGTGCCAGACAGTGAGAATAAGGCAGGGACCAAGACAGAAAAAGATTCTGCCCTTCTCCCATTTACATACGAATTTAAACATTACTGACAAGTTTCACATCCAGAATGGTTGAGGAAAATAGGGGAAAAAAGTAATTCATTTCTCCTATTCTGGAAATGGAGCTCTTATATCTGAAAAATATATTCTAGAACTACTTAAAAGTTTTTTTCCTATCCTAATTCTCTGAAAAGTATTAATGAAATCCATGTTGTCTCACCTTAATGATACTTGCAATTCTAAGATATTCCCTTTATGGTTGATACTTAAACTATATGCTCATTGTAAGTTTTCATTGAATGTGGCTGTTCCCATTTCAAGGGCAAGATTGGCATTTACATTCTCACACCCACTTCCAGTTAGCAGAATTCTGTTGGAATATTTATGATTTCATAGAAAGCACAGACCACAAAGATTAATGGAAAAATAAATGCAATAGATTTTTTTTTTCCTTGTAAGTTAAAACTTCTTGCTAGAAGCAAAGAAAAAATTAGAAAGACTGATGCAATGACAAAATAGTGGAGAGAGGCAAGAAAAGTGAAGGCTGCTGTGCTAAAACTGCCCATGTTTATGGATCTCTGTATATCGTTGACTAATTCTTCCCTTTTGATTTCTAAACACCTAGAAAATGAAACTGACAAACTAATACTTGAGGGTGAAATTTAAAAATCGACTGAATTGGCTCTACCGACTTTTCAACAAAAAGAACAGTTAAATATATGACAGAAATGGCAGAGAAAAGTAGAAAACTCATGAAAAATTAAGCAACAAGTGACAAGAGGGAAAAATGAATGCGAAAGTTAAGGGAAAAGAGGTTTTTCTAGCTCTGTGGTATTTCATTTTCCAAGAGAAGCTAACAATAAAAGAAAAACAACTCACCTTTTTTTTCACCCTTTCAAAATAATACTGAGAAAAGAAAAGACTAAAGTAACATTATAAAAGGCTTGGAGCTTGCTCTTCCTTTTCATCCCAGAAATTTCCTGTCTGGAAAAAAAAAAAAAAATCAGTTAAGAATTCTATTATCATTCTCAATTCTGTTACCAGTGTCAACTCATACTAATAATTTGTATTTGGATTTTAGTACATGTAGCAGTACCTATCAGTAAGTTCCTTTTCTTTTCATAAATCTGGTACAAATTGGGATCCCCAAATGAGGAAAAGTTTTCCTGACTCTGACCTAAATTCCATTTAATGCTTCTATTTATAAATATCCTCTCTCCTTCTTTCTTAGCAATCTGCTGAGTTATTATTTAATGGAAAGAATAAACAGTTGATTAGGAAAATAAGCAGAAAAGATGCATTTTGTTTTCATAAAAAATTTTAAATAGCTTTTAGCAACAAATAAAACTTTCCATACTGCCAAAAGGAAAGATGTAAAGAACATACCAGGTGTTGGGGATTTAATTCAGTTGTAGAGTGCAATCTCCACCCCCACCTCCCAAAAAAGAATGTACCAAAGATGAATGAAAACAAAGCAGAGCAATTTAGCTAAGAGGAAGGACAATTAACTGCAATTAGTATTAATATTCAAAATTGTTTAAGAGTTCTTTGCAGTAAACCTTCCCACTAGATAAAATAGAAAAATGTACTCTATAGCCAGTCACATGGGGACTGTTACTTTAAGAAATGCTAATGCCTCTTATTTCATTGCAAATATTTTGGGAGGGGGAGGTTTTTTATCTCTTAAGAGCTCTTTATTAACCCCTTCGAAAGAGCAAGGACTGAAATTATATTCTTGATCCAAAAACTCTGCTAATACATTTTTATTTCCTGTGTTCTGCCAGTAACTCCAATACCTATTGGTAAGTTATCATTCATCTATTTCTTAATCCTTTACAAAATCTTCCCTGAAGTAAAAGATCTTACAGACACACTTTCCAACTCCACTTCCCTCCCTAGTATCTAGCGTCCCCTTAAGTAATTACGAATTTAAAAACTATGCACAAGGATTAGCAAAAAATAAATACATATAATCAAGAATAAGGGATAGAATATTAAGACCGATGTAGTATTTTTCACTTAATGAAGAGAACTCTTATGTGCAATTATTTACAATTAATGCTAGAAATGTTTTGGCAAAAAAAATTATACTATCATACATTATTGATCCTGTTTAAATTAACAAAACCCTTTTAGAAAACAAATGTGCAGTATGTTACTGGATACACAAAAAATACAGTACCCATAATTCCATTTCTAGAGACATGCTCTAAAGAAAAATACTAAATATGGGATAAAACTATTTACATGATGTTAATCGGTAAAATGATGCAAAGATCCATTATGACAGTTAGGAAATTAATCAAACAGACCCAGGTTCAAATCCCAGCTAAAATACCAGGTATGTGGCTTTGGATAAATTATTTAATTTCTCCAAAAATTTAATTTAGATTTATCCCTTTGTGATATTATTTCTAATCACATCCTTTTAAATCTGCTGTTGTTCCCTTCCCTCCACCTTACTGAAACAACTGATTAACTTAATCATAAATTGGTGTCAAACATAAATTCCTACAAGTAGAGGAAAAAATAAAGGATCACAAGTGCTGGTGACAGTTTAAATATTTTATCAACAACAAACCAAGGTGCAAGGGAAATCTGAAGATAAAGAGATAGGGAGGGTGGAGAAACGGGTCTCTCAACCAAAAGACAGAAAGCAGGAAAATCACAAAATCTAAGTTTGAATGTGGCACCATCAAATTCTTTCTTCTTACTGCATTTCAAGAGGCTGCTCTAGCATACTTTCTAGTGGAGCTTTTTCAAAAGAAGTACTTCACCAATGAAAAC
>PVJO010026129.1:0-21610 GCA_004026905.1 Hystrix cristata
AAGGCACAGAGGAGCAACAGTGAAAGGAAGCAGCAGGGGCAGATCAGAATGTGAAGGAGCATCAGTGTGAACAGGATCACAAAAAAAAAAAGTTCCTATACTTTAGGTAGTTGGTTCATAGCAGTAGATGGTATGTGCTTTCACTTTACTAGGCTCTGTAGCAAGTGCCTTTAAATTATTAAGCATGCAGTTTTGTTTTGTCTGGTTTGGTTTTTAATTTTTACCAAGAACATGTATTGGTATATTGTATACATAATGATCATAATCAACATGGTTATTTTGTACCTGTACATGATACATCTTGGTTTTCCTCCCTCTTCCCCCTTCCCCTCCCCTCCCTTCCATTCACTCACCCCTCCCTATTTGCAACAAGTGTAGCTACACTTTCCCATTTTTTTCCCCTTTCATCTTACTTTTCTTTTAACCTTCTTCTTTATCCCCCTAGTTTTGAGATTTCTTTTAAAAATGTTAATTGGTGGTACCAAAAGAATAAGTGACCATCATGTAGAATATTAATGCTTCAAAATCTTAAAGAATAAATTCTTTCCAGAAACCTGCTGCAATAGCAATTACTATCTTCAGTAACAAACACAGAACTTCCATTAACTTCAATTTAAGTCAAACTGACAGGATTTGCTAGAATTTGTTATGTACCCTAAATTATGTAAGAAATAAATCTTCCATTATATGGTAGCACTTATATATGTGAAATGAAACATAGATGCCAGTTTTGTTTTTCACTGGGAGATGATAATTAATTACAAAATAGCAGTGCACATATAATCATGTAATCTGTTATCTATAAGTGTTTCTCCTCTGTTCTCTCTCTCTCACAGAAAACTATTACAGCTAGACTGTTTTTAACAGTTGTTGGTACACTTTTTAACTGTCATTAACACCCTCATTTCTTTTTCTCTGTCACTATCTGGCCTCCCATTATAGGAATGTAATGAGATCTGATAATAAAAAGTAAAACTTCCATGAGTCTCTCTCTTCCCCATACTCCTTACCAAAATCTATCCTGAGTATTTTTAGCTAAGAAAAAAATTATTAGAGAGAGCCACTGTCTCTCGAGTGCTACAATCTGTACTCATCATTATTGCACCATAAAAATGTCAGATCAGTCCAGACCCCATCTAACGTTGCTTATTTGTATCTCCTTGGCCTCCAGCACCAGCACAAAGTAGCCCCAGGGATGATCTTGATCTCTGTGGATCTAAGTATTCCTGCTGCATGTTCAGAAATCCTGAAGTCTAAAATTGTCTGGCGTAAAGGAAAAGCATGCAATCTAGGTCATTATCTTTAGTACACTGTTATTTCTGAATATGCTTAAGCATGTGGAATGAGTTGTTCGTTAATATCAGGGATTGACAAAGTCTGGAAATGTGCCTAGAAATCAGAATCTATCATAATGCCATTAAATGAACGAAGATCAGGAAATAATTGCTATTGTGTGGAGAAAAATAAATGTTGTTTATTATCACTTCCTGAACCTTTATTTGAAATGTTTTGCAATTATAGAAGGATTGGCATGCAAATAATTCCCATCACTTTTGGAGAAAATCATGAAGTTAAATTATATTTATATGACCTAAATCAAGACACTGTAGTAAGCCAGGAAACATTCACAAATCTACACATTCAGAGAAGCGCATTTGTTATTTTCCACAATTTGGTGGAGTTCTGCCAGCAGGTAGTTTTAGACTGGCAAGGAAGTGCAGCCCGGGAGGAGGCTGATAACACAGCAACCTACCCCAGGACCTGAATTCACAGGATCTTTGCATCCTAAGAATAAACAAATCATCGTTGTAAATCATTTTAGTAGCTGTATAATCATGTGAGTAAACAATTCTCACACATCAAAATGTTATATTATTATGAATAATTCTAAGACATTGTTCTTAGATTAAACTTAATTTAATCTCACTGGATATGCACCTCTTCCACAGAATAGTAAAAATATTTTTCATGCTTTACTTCTAATCTGCCCCTCTATTTTCATGTGCTTTTGAATTAGGCCACCCACTGTTTCCTCCGCTTTCTGACACTAAATCTTTACTCACAGACTTCAAAAACTCTTAAGATACTTCATTGGTTTCCATGATATCTGGATACTTTTATTCAATCTCCTCAGTTTCCATTCCTTCTCAAGAATCCTACTTGCTGAAAATCATATTAGAATGCATCATACATTGTCAAAATGGTGATACTGGTCATGATAGTGCTAAGATTCGTTCTTGAGGGTACGAAAATTTCTGCAGCATCACAATGGATTTTAAGTCTCCAAAGTTTAACACAACATACCAAAATCTCCATCTGTAAAATGTGAGCAAAGTGGTGATTAAGTAAAAAGAAGGTCTGAAAAAAATCCTCATAAGAATAACAATAACGGAACGATTGCAAAACACTAGAATATCTTCCCAGGACTTTCCATGTATTGTTAAAGCTCTGTGTCAATATCCATGTTGCTTTTTTCTACTTGGGATACTTTCATCAATAGAAAGTGTCTTCTCTTTGTTCTACAATCTTCTCATTGTTCTAGGTATAGTTGAAATGTTAACTCTGTTTTTGTTTCCATGGATACATTCATTCAACATGAACATTTATTCTACAGGTATTAGGCATGATTTGCACTGAATATCTATTTATACCCTAGTTTATACCCAATTTCAGTAAGACACGTTTTTGCAGGTAGAGCCTTTGGGAAGTAACTAGTTCATGGGAGCTAAACTCTCAGGATTGGATTAGTGTCCATACAATGTGAGGCCAGAGAAGTAGCAAGCTCTCTCTCCGCCATAGAAAGCACAGTTTGCTACCCAGAGGCAGGCTCTTATCAGAGCTGGACCATGCTCGTAACCTGTAGAATTGTGAGTAATAAAGTTCCTTAATGTATAAACCACCAGAATATGGCATTTTGTTAGAGTAGCCTGAACTAAGACATGGCATCACTGTATACATAACTTTTATTTATATGTTCTTCTCCCTTCACATTGTAATTTAAGTGTCTTAATACTTACATTCATATTAATCTGTAGTCATAATGGGTTACCAGATTAGGCAATATAGTTTAAAAATTAGGAAAAGAAAACCCTTTTAAATAAAGTAGTAACACCTGAAAGTTGGTGATTTTCATGTGAGGGGTGAAGAGGTAAATATATACTTCTACATAATTTTAGATAAACTATAATCAAATCTATTTACTGAATATCAAACAGGATCATTGGAGGCAAATGCCAGATTGCAAAGGAGAAGCAGAAAGCATGTGCTTCACTTGCTTTACAAATTCCATTTGTATTGTGTGCTCTGCACAAAGAGGGTAAAAATGACATTCTAAATGACAATGGAAATCCTAGGAAAAAAATATGCAGTCTATATGTATTTATCTGTGTCTAGTTACATCTATTTTAACTGATCAATTCATATTCACTTAAGTAATATAATAAATATGAATTTAGCATAAATCTGCACTAAATACAAATTAACTCTATATCTCTGGTAAATAAAACTTCACTACATAACTACATATTCACTCTATATAATATATTTTTGTACATATATCTTATAGTCAATAGAAAAAAGGAATTATGATAGGGTATTTAATACAATAATATATTATGTTTTTTAGTTGTCAAGTAAGTCTTATAATTTTAAAATAAATGTAATTTAGAAAAGATATTGCTTTATTTCCCAAGTATAAAAGAAACCATGAAGTGAATGCATCAATGAGGAAGATCAAATTATAAATCTAACCTGCTACAGTATTTCTATAAAGCTAATTTATAAAGGGCAACTTCAAAAAGTATCAGATATATGAACTAGAATTTTAAAAATAGTCAAAGAGAAAGTTTTAGAGAAGAAAACAGTCAAAGAGAAAGATGCCAACAAAAAGATCTTTGAAGTTTACTTGAATTACAAAGCAGACAACTTTATGTAATTCAACAGATAAATGTAATAGGAGCATTATAATAGAATATGCTAAACATAATTGAAATGTCATCGAATGTTAGAAGGATGAATACACTTCATATTGGCCTGTTTCGTAAAGTAACCAACATATGAGGAAAATAACAAAAAAAAAAAAAAAAAAAAAAAAAAAAAAAAAAAAAAAAAAAAAAAAAAAAAGGAAACTGAGAAATAAGAAGATTGCTTAAGATTAGTATCTGATACAATATTCTTCTTTTTCCCTTGCCAGGAAAAAAATATCTGACAGGCACAAAGGAGGAAAGTTTATTTTAGCACATGGTGTGAGAGGTTGGAGTCCACAAATGGCCAGCTCCACAGCAGAAACAACATGGTGGAACAGTACTGCCAGCCAAGCTGCACACCGTGAAGATGCCAGGAAGCAGAGAGTAAGGGAGGCAGAGAAAAGACACACCCTTCATGGCCTCAGTGGTCTACTTGCTCCAACTAAGCCCCGTCTCCTAATCAATTCAGCTATGAACTCACTGCCTTCAATTTGTGAGTTTCTGGGGACACCTTTGTATTTATAGCATAAAGATACCATGGCAATGGACGTTTCTTGTCTTGTTAGTAGAGATCGTCTCACATTTTAAAATATTCTTCAATTTCTCCAAGCTAGAAATTTTCTATTTGAAAATAATATAAATGTTCTTCCTAGCCTGAAAAGGAAAATGTTCATCATATTTTAGCACAATGGAATTTTAGGTAAATGAAGATTAGAGATCAAATAAGTGTACTTAGAAGAGTTAGTTCAATAAGCATTCTCAGTGGGCTGTACTGTTTCCTTATTGAATTAACAAATGCAAAGATCACCTCAAATCTTTCACATTTGTTAAGAACTGCACTTGCCATGTATACAGAATGTTCTTCTATCTAGATAATTAACACATTTCTTGGTAGCAGCTCAATAAGTAAAAACAGTTTCTTCCTTTATTGTGCTATGGACTTCATCTCAACAGGATGTCCCTCTCTGCCCACCCTAATTAAGAAAACTGGCATGTGAAACTTTCTACAGATGGATCAACAGCAGGGGCTGCAAGGATTCCTTTCATTGGCCTAATAGTTCTATCAGCAGCCCACAATCCTTGAAACTCAGAACTGCTTTCTATACTCATAGGTCTTCCCGAACCTCCAAGTTTTCTGCCAGTGCTTCCTGTAAATTACCACTCAGTTTCCTCTCAAAAGTCTCCAGAATACTCTTCTGCACGTCAGGGTTTTTCTAACACCACCACTTTCTCTATTTTTTTCTAACTCCCACACATTGTGTTGCTTTTGCCAAGAGACTATTTCTGCCATCTTAGTACTCACATATCACAATAGAAAATAATGGGCATTGGATTGAAGGTGATGAGCAAAATGGAGTAACTTCTAGCTAAAAATCACCTACTTTGATTTATTTTTCAGTCTTGGAGAATAAGTAAAATATTTCTGTGTCTTGAACGTGTTACTTATGAGAATTTTTCCTTAGTGCTATGGAGAAATAGCAAGACCAAAAGAAACACCCAAATTTTTTTCCCAGCTGCTACCAATTAGATACCTCTTCTTCCTTCCTTCCTACCTTACTTCTTTCCTCTCTCTCTGTCTTCCTTTCTCTCCATCCTTCCTTCCTTCTCTCCTTCCTTCCATTCTTTTTTCTTTTATTTTCATATGAGGTAAATCTTGACCTCAGGGCTATTTCTCAGGGAATTCTACCAAATACATGGACGTTTTATCCTAGCAGAAACCTACTGATGAAAACTTACCCATAGATGGTGTAGATGACTGCAACACTAACAGCAATGGCTTCCTAAAACTGTCACCAACATACCAAAAACTCACCCTTTTCACTAAACACTGCAACTGTATGCCATTTGTATTTTCATGTTACGGACTTCCATGTGGAAATCGCTATCGAAATGTTTGGTCTGTGCATCTTATTTCCTTGGGTAGGCATTGGTAGCAGCCATACATCATGGCATATCAATATCTTTAAATATGCTTACTTTACTGTGGTGCTCACCATAATATAAATCCTCCTAAATATAGCAAGGGATTTGCTTCGCTAACTGCCCTGTCTATTAATGGTGGGATGCGTGATCTATGGAACACTAGTCACAAAGACTCAAAAGGAATTTCCAGTATTAGAAAATATATAATAGAAGTTCTAAATTACCAACATTTAAAGTAAATTTTGAAAAAAAAAAATCTTAAAGTTGAGATTTTTACATAGCTTCTATTGTGTTATATTAATAATAATTTTGATAAAATAATATCAAATCATTTGTCTACATTCTTATATGTAGTAAAATATTAAATAAAAGAAATTCTACCTGGTCTTTATTTGGAAATTTTTCAGTAAATCTGTTGAAGTGGAAAGCAGTCATATAGAACAAGCCAAGGAAAATGGAATTCTGGCACTTGAATTTTTCAAAGTCTATTTCTGTTTACTAAGGTAAAAGAAATAGTTTCCTTTAATCACAGAGTAATACAGATAATCTTCATTTTGCTAAATTAATGACATGTTTTAGCTTCGTCTTATTTTCTCAACTGTATAAAATAACACTTCTTACTAGTATTCCTCCTAGAATTTGATACTAATTACAGAATGCAAGAGACCCATATCGAATTGAGTAAAATGTCCTAAACTAAGTTGTTAACCAAGGGCAAATAAGAAAAATAAGGATTCAAGACCAGCTTATTTAATTTAATGTGAATCTTTCAGGATTTCATATCTGTAAGTATCTGTGTCTAATGTTCTACAAATCTATGATTCCAGATGATGGTGTTTAAATTAATTATGATAAACTTCACGCGGAGCATGAACATAAGGAAGTCTTCAATTTAGCAGCCAACAGGAGATGTGGTTCTTTCAATACCAAAGAAACCAGCACCCGTTGAACAACAAATCTTGTCAAGTTTAGCAAGCTAGAAGATTGGCTGGAGGCAGCACTGGAGGATTTGCAGCATCGTGTGACATGTGTCCAGTTCTGTGGATTTTTCCTCGTCAGCCCTCCTGCCTTCCAGGCTTTCCGGCTCCATTACTAATCATGTTCATGTTCATACTTTCAGTGATCGGAAAATCGTCAGTATATACAAAAAACTGCCCTTTAACTTTGTGTCTTATCCAGATGTTGAGACTCAAGATCTGTGTTATTCAATATGTATTCCTGGGATTCAGTAATGTATCTTTATTGCCATAAACTAAGGATTGATAATTGGATCCCGATTTTATTCTTAAAGCACATGACTCCTTTCCTTCAAGATGACACATTTCTCTCAACTGGACATATATTTTCATTTGTTCTTGTTACTTTTCCCCATCACAAAGAGATAACTAGTTCTGTATTATTTTGTTCTAAGAATATCTCTATTGAGAATGTAAATTAGTATTTCTAATATAGCATACATTACAATAATCACTTTATATAATATCTATTTACACATTACAAGTTACTGTGATGTATGCATTTTGTTTTCATTACATAAGCTTAAATAGTATACTGGAAAATAATGTGGTATATTCTGATACCTATTCCAATCTCTCTCTCAATTTTTCTGATTCCAGAAATCTGCTCTTGAGGCATTTAGCTGTAGGATAATTATCCAATCGCATTGCTTCTCATCCTTTAAACAAATTGTTTTAATGTTGACTGAGTTTAATGTTGACTGAGTTGACAAATTGTTTAACTATGATGGCCTAACATACTTCCCTAGTAGGCAGTGTCTATATTTGATTCATTCCTTCTGCAATTACGCTACTCAAATCTTGTTAAATTTCCACACTCCTCCTTAATAACCCAGAGAAATATTCCTATTATTTAGTGTTTGAAAAAATTGTAAATTTACTCTAAATCTTTATCATTTTCACTGAGCAGCCTCTGCCTTGCGATTGCTACTTAAAGCCTTCAGATATATTTGAGTTTTGTAATTTGTCAACCATTTGACACTTTAACCTCTACTGCTGTATCATTTAACATTTTCCTCCCCCAAGGTGGTAAAGTCTTTCTTGCTATTATTTGCTCTTCTTCTCAGTAAAGAAACTGAATTATTTTACATCAACATTAGTGAAATATTGTATTTTCTATAACCACAATATTGCATGTGCTCTTGTTTATTTCTATATTAGCATGGCCCAGAGTGTTCAGGTGTGTCAGCCTGACCCCCTTCAGTATCTCTCCTAATAGTGGGGACAGCCGACATCCTCATGTTGCACGTCTCTGCTTTCACTAATCATTGTAATAGAATGGCAGTGAAATTTCATGTAGTCTCTTTTCCTTTGTTAGCTAAAATCAGTAATTTCACTAACTAATTTCAGCAATTATTTATTTACAATTTGTATCGGGATGTTAGAATGAGTGCTTAAGGTTTTCCCTTATTTCTCAGTTTATAGATGGATTTCTCGCCTGGCACTCAACAAAATGGTTAGTGATATTTTTCATTAATTAACTACAAATTTACAAATTTATCATTTTATTAATTGTTAATGTCAAATTTTTGTTCAAATACGCCCACTTGATTTTCTGCTCAAATTACCAAACTCTAACAATGGAAGCCTCCACAAATGACACCATCCTTTGATATTTTCCTGGTGGCTTTTTTAGAGTTTTCTAACAAGATGTTTCAGTTAGATTTTGTACATTTTTCAATCATATCTAAATTTATTAATTCCTTACAGGTCCCCTGATTTCATTTTAATGTGAAACATTTTAGGACATCACTGTCTGTTTGTGAAGGGGCTCATTGCCATTGATTTATCACTATTTCCAGGATTTTTAATATACAAGGCTTGGAAGAGTGTACATATATACAGGAGAAAGAAAACATGTGTTTGGGGTAGTATTTTACATTGACAAAGCTATATTAAAATATCATTGCCAATCATGATCTGATAGATATTGAAATAATGATATTTAGTGATGGAATATTCTTTTTCTTCTTGAACTAGGCACTTTACCGACTTCTTAAATGTCAATCTTTTGTATCTTAATCCACTCATTTGTAAAATGGAAAAAGTCATATTTCTTTTCATTAATATGACAATGTTGTTATGACACATGTATAAAAATTTGAAAGTGTCACAAAAATAAAAATATTGCAGTCAGCTTTCAATGATGAGTAGTCAGCTTATCCTTTGATATATCTTAACTTTGAAAATTATTGACAAGAAACTGCTAAATGATTTATTTTATTGGCAAACTTTCTGAAAATGATCAGTGAAAAACTAAATACCTGTCAGAGTTCAGAATTTAGTATCAAAGAACTATGATTATGGACGACTTGTCCATCAAATTGGACAAGATTACTGATACGTTGTTCATCCATATGCAAAAGGAGTAATTGAGGTATATTGAATTCTAAGACAAAACACAGGATACTTTTTGTGCAACAGAGCTGCAGTGTAAGGCTCAGGACCTATAAAGACCATTTTGAACAATGGGACCATCTGCAGAGGAGTGTTTGATGACATTTTTTGAAGTATCTGTGATGAGATGGGTCACTCACCCGGACTTCGACTATGTCACCCTCACTGCGGTTTGGTGGAGGAACTTTGAAGCAACCCAATGAAGAGCTGCTACTGACATTTTCTAAAAATAAGAAGTGAGAAAATAAAGTTTCAGCAAACTTCAATTCATTTCAGCTCAATAAACATTTTTGAAGACTCACTAATGTGCACTGTCTATGCTGTTCTTTGCATCTCTCCTCCTATCTATTAAATGTTCATCCTGCTTAGATCCCTGTCAGATCCATCCTTCACACTGCTGATACAAGAATCTTTTTCAAACGAACTTATGAGAAGGTCACCACTCAACCTGAAATCCCCAGGACAAAGTCCAATAACTTCAGTAAAATACAAAATGCCATTAATGATCTGTCTCCTCCATCTCCTTTCGTATCTCTTACTTTTCCCCATGCCACTGACATGCAAAGCTATTTATATCTTCTGGTGTTATTCTTGTCTGAATGTTTTATCCAATGCTGATGCTATATCCTCTTCCTGAAATGGTCATTCTGTCTTGATTAGAGAATATACTAATTGGTCTTTAGATAATTTGCATATTGTGTTCTACACCGACTCTTCCATGTTTTTCAAGCTTGCTTAAAGGTTTGTGGATTCCCTCCATTAGAATGTAAATATTAAGAAAGGAGAAGACTGATTCATACCTTTCTGTGAATAGCTGTCTCTTACTTTTACAATAGTACCAGTAAAAGTAAATTCTTTGGGAGGGTAATTTATTTAGTTACTTTACCAGTCACAGCATATCAAATACTTGCCATTCTATTAGTGAAGCCATTGGTGTCTCAAAAATTTACACTACATCTTTGTTTCTGTGGGATTTGAAAAAGAACATTTCTCGATAGAATGCTCTAAGAAGCAAACAATAAATGTGAAGCGGGCTGGGGATTTAGCTCAGTGATTAGAGTACTTGCCTTGCAAGCACAGGGGCCTGAGTTCAATCCCCGGCACCACAAATAAATAAATAAATAAATGTGAAGCATGAAATAGATTACACAGAGTAGCTTTATACTTGTCAGGAAACAGATTGATTTACTTTCTGAATCTTCAGAATGGCATACATTATTTGACTGGTCTCTTGTACACAAAAGATATCCAAATTTTCATCCAAGTAACAAATGGATTCTGTAAACAAATATAAATTGCATTTGCATTAAGAAGTGTCATTGTCTCATGGTGCTGAACAGCTGCCAAGATTTCATCCAGGATGTTTTTCTGCTGATGCCATTGAAAAACCACAAGTCCTGAAGATGAAAGAGGCCTTCCAAATAATGAGTTGGAAGCAGAACTTGAGACATGCCTTAGTTTCTGGATTGTTCAACCTCTGTGCAATACACTAAAATGATGACTACCACATAATAAAGAATATGTATCACAGATATTTTGTACATTTTTCTTTATAACAAATTTCATTATTAACCAGCACTGAATTTTAATATGATTAAAAATTAATAAAAAAAATATATAAATCATACTCTTATGTTGTTGCTTTTTGAGCATAACTGTTCTGTAGACCTTCATATATGCAGTTTAATAGTCCTTTCAACCAATAGACTGTTTGAGAACCATGTTAGACAACTGGATTTTTCTCACAGCATTGAATAAGGTGAGTATATCAGAAAAATAATGAGAAATATATTTTCCATAGAAGAAAAGAGGGTTTGTAAAAAAAAAAAAAAAAAAAAAACAAAGTAAAATACAAATGAATGAAAATATCAGAATAAAGATTTGTGAAAGGTAGAAGAAAATAGAAATGAATGAAGAACATTATAATTCTCAATACTATTAACAAAAAGTAGAAGCTATGAAAATGTAAGTGATTTTGACATATGGCCTTAATGTTTGTGCCCTCTCGAATTCATTTTAAGAATAAATTAAGTAAAAAATGCACATTAAGTGTGAGAGTAGGAGGTAGGCCCCCAGGGGAGTTGACTAGGCCATTAGAGCAAAGCTCTCATAAATGAGATTACAAAATGAGCTACAAAATCTGCCCAGGAGAGTTCCTTCTCCTCCCTGTGAAGAGGCAGTGAGAAGGTGCCATCTCAGATGGAGCAGATCCTCATGGACATTTAATCTGCTTGCACCTTGATCGTGGACTTTCCAGCTTCCACAAGTAGGAGGACTAAACTTTTCTTGCTATAAGCTATCAAGATTACGGCATTTTGTTACAGCAACCTGAACAGACTAAGTCAATATAATAGGAGACAATCATAAGAAATCATTTTTATCTCTGAAGGACAGCGACAAATACTAATTCGGTGATGCATCAAGCATCAGGAATTTTTAAATTTAAGTAAACATCTAAATAAATATGAAATCCTTAATATTAAATATTGTCACTGTGTATAGAAATTGGCTATAAAATCTGATGTGTTTTAGTAAATTTTAAATTCATAGTCATCTGCTTGAAATATATAGATGTAAATTTGATTGTTTGTAGGAAAGAAGCAAAAGTGAAGTTTCGCTATGTAGGTATCGGTAAGAAAATCAGTGCAATAAAACAGTGTACAACACAAGAAAATAATGAAACAGATGATTCAAATATATACGAATTGATAGAGATGCAAGATAAAAGAAAAATACAAACACATTCTCTGAAAAAGCCCTTTAATGGTAATTCATTCCTCGTTTAGTTATTCATCACTATGCATTTGTATATTTTTCTCCATTTGCTAAGTATGCTATGATTGTGAGATTTGTACCATAAAAATGCCCTGCACAAATAATATTATTCTGTGATGTTTCCCAGTTAGAATTTTGCTCTAATGACAATCCTGTCCTTTACCTTGCAAAATAATTTAGGACTACATTCTCTCTTCCATTATGGAATTTCCCCATCTTTGAAGCACCTATACAGATACGTTAAAGTGACAATTCTCTTCGCATGCCTTCAATGGCTGCTGGTCTGTTAGGGAGGCTGCTAATATACCTTTTCTACCTTCCAGTAAAGTTTAGTAACATTCTTGATGCAAAGCAATTTCTTCTAATAAGAAAATGTTTACTCACTGCACTCCACTACCGGACGATAATAAAAATCTCATTCTTCTCAGCAAATCATTTCTGTTTATTCAATATATGTTAAAAAATTAATGAAGACTAGATTTTTAAAAGATCAAAATCAAAGTCATGTACCTCATAATAAATTTCCCCAATTTAATTCATAGACTGTAGAAAGCCTGATGTGTAGGTGTAGTTTAATATTACAAATTCTTTTTGCAAGATCTACTTAATTTTGAAACCAAGTTCTATGGTTAAGCAGATGTAAAACCTCATGAATCTCCAAATGTTTAAGGTAAACTTTACAGTGTATACAAAAGTAGGGATTTTGCATTTGAATTTTTAAAAGAATGTAAAGTAGAAAAACATACAGTTTCCCAAGGTATATATAAAGTTTTTTCTATTTTTGGAGAAACAGTTTCAGTATTAAGTATATTACTATACTTTACTTCTGTTTTTGTTATGCTTGTTTTCTACATTGAAATTTATTAATTTATCTCAACAAATTTATTTTTCAAGGCTCTTTATCAAGAGAAAATTTGGTCTTCTGGAGGGAGGTCTTCTCATCCACTGGAAGTGGACTAGAAACTAACTCTTTTGTAATGAAATGATGTAATGTAATGTAATGAAACTCTTCAGCTATGAGTGAGTAAGATTTGAAGGAATAGGGATTTGGAAAGAATAGATTTTTAAAACACATTTTTTCAAGTTTGAATATATTAGTTATAAGTGAAATGTATTACCTGTTATATTTTTACAAGAAAATATAATAAAAACTTTTAACATAGTCATGTAAGCATATCTAAAAAAAAAAACTTTTCTTTTTTATGCATTTGTCACAGATGAGCATTTTTATATTTATATTTTTGAGATATTTTGAAAGCATTTGACAAAATTGAACACCCATTCATGATAAAAATAAGAAATACTGAAGAAAATAAAGATAGAAGTTCTTTATCATTTTATCTCTGATAAAAGCCATCTACGTCAAACCAATGGCCAACATCATATTAAATGGAGAGAAGCCGAATGCCTTGCCTCTAAAATCAGGAACAAAACAAGAATGTCTGCTATCACCACTTCTGCTTTAATATAGTTATCAAAACATTAGCTAGAGCAATAAGACAAGAGAAAGAAATAAAAGGAATATGAATAGGAAAGGAAGATATTAAATTATCATTATTTCCTTATGACATGATCCTCTACATAGAAAACCTCAAAAATTCCACCAAAAGATTCCTAGAACTAATATCCAAATTTGGCAGTGTAGCAGGATACAAAGTTGACATTCAAAAATCAATAGTGTTCCTATACACCAATAACAAACTCACTGAGAAGGAAATTAAGAAAACAATAGAAATAATAATAGTATGAAGAAAAGTGAAATACTCTACTTAGGAACTAACCTCACCAAGGCAGTGGAAAACAGTACAGCGAAAACTATAATACTCTAAAAAAAGAGACTGAAGAGTATACCAGAAAATGGAAAGATGTCCTGTGTTCCTTGATAGGCAGAACTAATACAGTGAAAGTGGTCATACCCCTAAAACTGTCATATAGATTTAACACAATCTCAATCAAAACATCAATAACATTCATTACAGAACTGGAAAAAGCAGTTCCAAAATTCATGTGGAACCAGAAGAGACCCAGAATACAAACGGAATTCTGAGGAACAAGGGCAAGACAGGGGGCACCACAATCCCAAACATCAAGCTAAACTACAAGGCTACAGTGATTGAAAACAGCATGGTAGTGGGCATAAAACAAGAACAAGAACAACAAACACAACAGAATTGTGGATCAAAGAAACAAAATAGAAGATATAGAAACAGCTCCGGGCACACTCAGCTGTGTTAATTTTGACAAAGGAGCCAAATCCCTTCACTGGTGGAAAAATCGCCTCTTTAACAAATGGGGCTGGGAAACCTGGCTATCCACATGCCAGAGGCTGGATGTAGACCCATATCTCTCACGATGCAGTAAACCAAAATTAAAATGGTCAAAGATCTAAACATTACAGCAGACACGATCTTCTGGGAGACAAAATGGGTAAAACTCTTGAAGATGTAAGTGTAGATAAAGACTTTCTGAACAAAACCCTGTTGCATAAAAAAAAATACCAGTGAGCAACAAATTGGATGACATCAAATTAAAAGCTCCTTTTTACATTTTTATTTTAGTAGTACACATTTGCAATTCATATAGTTTACAGTCATCTTGGGGAGTGGTTACATTTATACACTGCAGCTTGTTTCTTTTTTAATCCCTTTCCCCTTTCCTCCCCTTCCCCTCCTCCTCCTCCACTTCCTCTATTCCATTTTTCATTCTTGTTGATATTATTGATCTTAGCCCATGTTATGGCACATAATGTTTGCATTTGTTGAGGTTATTAGGTTCCTATACATGGCATATCCTTATTCTACTTATTTCCCCTTCCACTCCTCCTCAGTCCTCACACTTTTTCCATTGGAAAACTTTCCTATTGAAAGCGATCCATCTCCTAGTTCCCTTCTATTCACCATTCATAATTTCCTTTGTGTCATTTATCTTTCAAATGAGAGATACCGTACGGTGTTTATGTTTGCGTTTCTGGTTTATGTCACTCAACATTGTATTTTCCAGGTGCATCCATTTTCATACAAATGTCTCAAATCTGTCATTCTTTATATCAGAGTAGTATTTCATTATATATAGCTATTACAGATTCTTTATCCAGTCTTTTGTTGATAGGTGTACAGGATGTTTCCACGATTAAGCTATTATGAGTTGCACTTCCCTGGAAACACACATCAAATTCTTCTATCTACTTTCTGAAGCAGCTCTGAAAGTCCTCTTTGCAGAGTATCTTTAGCTGTAGTACAATATCATGGCTGCCTGTATGTCTTGAATGATTCAAAACATTAACTTTGATGGCCATTTTGGACTTTGAGGAAATGTCAGAAGTTGCAAGGGGGAAAAATTCAAGGAATGAGGTGCATGAGTATGCACTGCAATGTCCTAGGAGCCTGTCTTCTGTTGAATGGCACCCCTGAAGACTCTCGTGAAAGATTTCCAGAACTGCTTCTGAAAACGGCAAGAATGATGGGACACATGTGTTTGATGCAAGGGGAAGTGTTTTGAGGGGCAATAATGACAATGTATCTTTTCAGGTGGTGAATTATTTTAAAATACTCATGCTGTATTCTGATTGCACCTTGTACATATATTAAAACTTGGCGAGTGATCCAGGCTTCATTTTACATTATTCTTTTCTACATTTTCCCCTCTGTTCTTTGTTTTGTTATTCTTTAAAGTTGTTCTGTTTCCCATTGCTTGAGCTCTTTTTACTTTGTATAATCTTACTGTTAAATTTATAAAATGTTTTATAATTAATGTATTTATCTCCACATTGTCTACTGTATTCTTTTTCCTACTTCCCAAATGATGAACTCCTCTATAATGTTACCTGTTTAGTTCCTCATTTTATTTATTGTCTTTTGTATTTGAATTGTAACCATTTAAAGTTTCTATTTGTTTCATATAATATCTGGTTCGGTTACAGGTCTATTTCAATAGTCTGGCTTTGTTGTGTAGTGTATTGTTGCTGCTTCCTCTGTTAGTATTTATTGTAAATTTGCTGTTGTTTATAAGATAACTGTGGCAGATTCACATGTTCTTATACTTCCGCATGGATTACCACTCATTTCCTTTATCAAAACCTTAATGTGGGGATTGACTACTTCGCTACAAGCAGTATTGCAGCTAGAATGGTGACAAATTAGGATTTTGATAAATTTTGATCTGTTAATATGTCACTCCTGATAGTTGAAATTTTTGGCTTTTCAGTTAGAATATAACTTTTTTAAACCTTGAAGACTGAAAGATTTTTTAATTCTTTTGGAGTTTTTAGTAATATGGTAGCTCATGACCTCATACAAGACAGATTGTGTATATTTGCACATATTCGAATCTCCAGTTTACTGTTGCATCGCTATAGAAGCACAGTGACTTGTGCTAGCTTTACACCTGGCATTAGCCTTCTGCTGCGTCTGAATTTTTCATCTCTAGCTCTACCCAGAACTAATAATAGTCACTCTGGAAAAAGTGATTATGGACATTTATTTTCAATTTACCAGTCGCTCTAAGACTTTGATCTGTTGACTTTTTTGCTTTCAAGTACAGTGATATTTCTGTTTCTTAATACACATGAGATGGTAGAAAATTTTATTTTACCTTTCATAAGCTCACAGCCTCAGCATTCATCAAAATCAGCATACAGCTCAGAATTCAACAATAACAATATAAAACATCATTTTATGGGGAAAACTGGCCCCTCATGTGGTCTTTATATCATTCTAGCCAGATACAACTGCCAAATGTATTCTACAGCCATTGTTTAACTATTGCAATTTTCAGCCCATGTCCAGGTTTATCCTTGCAGGAGCATGAAATGAAAATCAAAAGATAACTCTACTTATCATTATTTTATTCCCTTTAGAGCAATAATCCATTTAGTCTTTGCTGTTTACAGAGCCCTCCGAAGTCTTTAGAAATGAATTTTATAATTTATCCTGATTTTTTTCTATATGTAATCATTGGTTACACTAGCCATTCAACGTCTATTATATTCTACCTAGAAATAGAATTTATCTCCCATCTGATATTTCTAAATCATTAAACATATATGTGTAATAAAGAAGCTGACCTTGTGCAAAGACAAAAATGAGTTTTCCTTTGGCTTCCTGGAGGTGATTTGTCATACTTAGAAGGAACATTTTTGCTTTGAATAGGCCCTTTCCACATATATGAAAATAACTTAATGGTGGGACTGGAAACATTCAAAAGCATTAGAGTGGGAACTTCTCACATTAAAAAAAAACAAAAACAAAAACAAAAAAAAACTACCTGTGTTATTTTGTGTGGAGCTTTTACTCCATATGGCGTTAGTCAACCTCAAGACTGACAATTAATCTCATGGGAAATTACCCAATAATCTCTACTTCATGAAATATTAATAAAAGTTTTATAGATACCACACATCTACATCCAACTGCTTCATGACAAAGGTGTCCAAAGGATGCACTTGGGAAAGGAGAGATGGTTCAGTAAATGGTGCTGGGAAAATAGATATCTGTGTGAGAAGCATGAAATGAGGCCAGTATATCGCTCTGCACAAAAAACAACTTAGGACAGATCAAAGACCTGAGTAGGACTGGAACCTTTGAAATTACTAGAAAAAAATGCTTGGAGACATTGATCTAGGCAATATTTTCCTGTTAAAGACCCCCCACCCCAGGGAAGAAAAAGCAAAAACTTGACAAAAAAGCATTACGTTAAACTAAAAGGCCTCTGAACAGTGATGTAAACTATCAACAGAATGAAGATACAACACACAAAATGGGAGACATATTTTAGAAATATTCATCTGACACAGGGTTAATATCCAGAATAGACAATAATTTATAAAAGGCAACCACAACAAAAAATAGAAAATAGGGCTGGGGATTTAGCTCAGAGATTAGAGTGCTTGCCTTGCAAGCACAAGGCCCTGAGATCGATCCCCGGTACCACCAAAAAAAAAAAAAAAAAAAAAAAAAAAAAAAAAAAAAAAAAAAGATCCAATTTTAAAAAGTGGGCAAATGATCTGAACAGACATTTCAAATGAAGAAATACAAATGCCCAATAAACATGTGGAAAGGATTTTTTTCAGTATCATAAGTCAGCAGGGAAATGCAAATCAAATTTCTGATGAGATATCATTTTATTCTCTGAGAGTCACTATATCAGAAATACATGCATAAATAAAACATGGGGTTGAGGATTCTAGCACCCCCTCAAAAACAAACAAACAAACGAACAAAACATGAAATATAACAAGTGACAGAGAGGATGAGGAAGGAAAGAACACTTATGTACTGTTGGCTGGAATGTAAACCAGTGCGACCACTATGAAAAACTGTATGGTTACTTCTCAAAAAAGTAAAAATTTATCTACCCTATCACTCAGCTATCCCACTTCTGGACTGGTATCCAAAGGAAATGGAATCAGAATATCAAACAGGAAAATGCACATCCATGTTTAGTGCAGCGCTCTTCCATCAGGGCTAAGACATGGAATCAGCCTCTGTACCCAGTGATGTATGAAAGGATAAGAAAAATGTGGTACACACATGGAATATTATTCAGGCATAAAAAATAAAGTCTTGCTATTTTCAGCAAAATGGTTGGAACTGGAGGACACAAAGTCATGTGAAATAAGCCAAACACAAAAGAAAAATACTGAATGTTCTTTTTTCTATGTGGAAGTAAAAAAAAAAAATATATATATATATAAATATATATATATATTTTTCCACAATATATATATTGTGGAAAAGAGAGTTTAGATTTGATTTATGGTAATATCATACTGAACACCATTAATAAGGACAATAAATATGTGTCAATAAACACAGAGAAGATATTATGCACCCTAAAGAGTAAAAGAATTTCCACAGTTGGCAATATTCTGGGCATATTGTCACATGTAGATGCCAGAACTGTAAAAAGTCCTGACTTCCAAAGGACAAGACCGAGAAAGCTCTGTATTTCAAAACTTCCCGTACTTTCCTATGTACCTATTATTTGGCTTTTATTTGTATTATTTGTATCTTTAACAATAATAAACTCTTACTGTGAGTACAACAGTTTTAATTGAGTTCTCTGAGTCTTCCTAGTAAATTCTGAATCTGAAGGTATTTGGGGGACCTCTACAAGCTTGCTGCTAGTGCCTCAGAGATAAGCACAGATTTGTGTAGACACCTTAAACTCTAACTTCTTAGTTGTCTAAGTTTATTTCAATATGTCTTGATATTATTACATTTTTTTTCTGGTAATGAAAATGGTCTTAGCAAATACCCAGAAATTTCACTGCTAATTATATAGTCTAGTGAACATTCTGACAGAAAAGTCTTTGGAGTCATTCGTAAAAATAAGGTTGTTGTTATTTGCAGCCTTAGTTTTACTAGTTCAGTATAGAACACACACACACACACACGCACACACACACACACACGCACACACATCTCCATTAATAATAGGATGAATAAATAAATATTAATACATAATGGAATGTGTTACATCCATCAATGAATAGTTTAATTTCAAATTTAGCAACATACATTTATTGGAACAAAATAATTTTTGCCAAGACACAATGGAAAAAAATTCTTGAAAACAATTTCTTTTGGCAGTGCAAGGTATCATTATGCTCTATAAGATTTCACTCTTCCACAATAACTTTATGGCTATACGGCTCAGAGCTATAAGTCATGAAAGTGACGTAGGTTTAGTCCTTTCCAGACCATAAAGATTCTTAAAAATTCCAAAAATCTTTATTATGTGTGTTAGGTGTACCAACATTAACATATTGTAACTGTAACTAAGTAAACTTAAAATATTAATTTATTAGTTTATTTTAAAATAATAGTAATAAATCCATTATATAGTAATATAGATTATTTGTGTTCAGAATAGTCATAATTAAATGGAAAGATTCATACTGTTTTTACTTTTTCATATACCTTTGGTTCCTAGTTATACTGAAATGAAAAATTATGTTAATAAAAAATAATTCCATATTAGTATATAAAGGACAGAAAAGACTACTATTGAGTAAGCACTCAGAAAGATATTCACGTAGGTAGTCTACTAAAGAAACTATGCACTTAGAATAAAAAGCACACAATTTATACGGAAAAAGGACAGTAAATTTTCTCATTCCAGTGAGAGACAAAGAGCTGTATTTGTGATGGAATAATTTATATTTCACAGTAGCCTCTTCATTTAATTCCAGGGGTAGGTATTTGGCCCATAAATTTAAACTATATCCATGTTGTACAAACTGGACACTAACTGTGTTTCATTGAATAGCATCATACTAAGTCCCTGTCCACCCAGAACCTAAAGATTTGGAAGTTAGGACTTTGCACATGTAATTACTAAATTTAAAATGAGCTCTCACCAGATTAAAGAGGGACCTACATCCAATAACTGGTTTCCTAATAAAGAAGACATGTGAAGACTCATAAAACAAAGAAAGTTGTCTGATGATGTGTGTGGAAATTGGAGTGATGCAGATACAAGTAAAGGAAAGATAAAATTTAGTGGCAGCCACGAGAAACTGGAGACACACACACACACACACACACACACACACACACAGAGAGAGAGAGAGAGAGAGAGAGGATTCTTCTAAATCTATTTTGCCCTGAGGAGGCAAAGAAAATTTTCCACCGAGCTACATCCCGAACCCTGATCTTGAGAATTCATGTTTTTTTTTAATTTTATTTTAATGGTACATTTTAGATGAAGAGATTCCCGAGCAAAATGTGGAATATATGGCTTGATTTGCCCTTGGTGCTTACAGTACAAGGTGAGAGGAAAAATCAAATTGGAGAAGAAAATTTCAAGTAATGGAACTATGACTTGACTTGAAATGTTTTCAGTATAATCTCTCGATATCCTCTGAAATAGGAACATGGGTGTTGCTGGCCAGCTTTTCAATGGTGAGATGAGACTCATTTCAGCAGAGAAAAGGAAAAGTGAGGGAGCAGGAAGGATCTGCAGAGTGCCTTGTATTCAGTGGAAAACATGCTCTTGCTATCCACATTAGGTGGACCTGGTTTTAAGAATCATCTATCAGCAGACCCACTGTCAGCTTTGACCAACTGGGACAGAGACAGGATGACACAGCAGAAGATTATCGGACTACCGGGATTCTACATGTACAAAATGGGGTTGGGGAAAATAGGCTTGGGGGTGTGTGCCTGTAATCGCAACACTTGGGAGGAGGATAGTTATGTGTTCGAGGTCAGCCTGGGCTACATAGAACACATAGTAAGACTATGTCTCAAAAAATAGACAGGTAGGTGAGTAGGAAGGAAGGAAGGTAGGCAGGAAAGAAGAAAGGAAAAGAGAGGGGGGAAAGAAAAGAAAAGTAGACCGTCTATTCCTAATTTCTGTAGGACTTTTATCATAAATGGGTGTTGGACTTTATCAAATGCTTTTTCTGCATCTATTGAAATGATCATGTGATTTTTGTCCTTGATTCTGTTGATATGGTGTATTACATGTATTGATTTGCGTATGTTGAACCATCCCTGCATCCCTGGGATGAATCCTACTTGGTCGTAGTGT
>PVJO010026130.1:0-21593 GCA_004026905.1 Hystrix cristata
GGGGAAGCACCTCCTGGCCCTGCCCCACGCTTCCTTGACTGTTCGCACCATGCCCCCCTTCTCCACTCTGGAGTTTAGATCACGTTGACCTTTCTGAGCACAATCTGCCCGACCCGCAAACCTCCCTTGGGCCATGCTCCAGCTCAGAGCCCTCTCACAGCACGATTGCCTGTTCACATGCCTACTTCCCACCCTTGACTCTACGCTCAGTGACTTTCCCTTTATTTCCAGAATGCCTTGTACACAGTAAAAAATCATCAGGTACTTAGTAAAGGTGCCTCAAATATTCTCGAAGTGGCCTGGTGTGTTCTTACAGTTTCAGAATCTCAGTGCTAGAGGGCAGTTTAAAGGACCGCTGATCTTCGCTACTCTTCTCTGCTGGGTCCCCTCCAGTGACGGGGTGCTCACTACCTCTGGAGACGCCTCATCCCTGCTTGGCCCCCGAGCATCATGTGACCTCGCTCACCTGGGGCCTAAACCTGCCTGTCTGTGGCCTCTGCCCTCGGCATGGGCTGTTGCCTTTGAATGCAGGCAAACGAGCCCCCCCAGCTCTTCTTCCCCAAAGTGCCCTCCAGAGAATGTTGTCTGGTTCTGTTGGTCTCCTAAAGAGAGATCGTTCCTCTCTCCTTTAGATAAACTTTCTCAGTCCCTTCAAACATTCCCAAAACTGTGGTGTTGAATTCTTCATCCTCAGGCTTACTCTTCACATAGTACTCCCTGGACTTTTTAAATTTCTATTGTGAGAGTACTTAACAAGACATCTACCCCCTTGACAAATTTTTAAGTACACAGTGCAGCATCTCTGGCTATAGGGACGATGTCATACGGGTCTCTGGAACTCATTCGTCTTGCATAATTGAGATTTTATGTCTATGGATTCTCAGTTCGCCCTTTCCCCATCCCCCAGCCCCAGGCAACCATTAAACTCTCCTTTCATTCTATGGCTTTCACTACAGCAGGGTCCTCCTAAGTGGAATCATGTGGGTTTTGTCCTTCCGGGCCTGCCTTACTTCACCGAGCATCATATGCTCAAGAGTTGTTTTGCCGCCGCACGTCCCAGGATTTCCTTCTTTTTAAAGGCATAATGATGCTCACAGAAGGAAGCCCTGTTCTCTTACTCCCTTTACAAAATGTGGCTCCCAGAAGTTGCACCAGGGTCTGGGTTTCCTAGCAGTGGAGAGGACTGTGAGACGACCCTTCCTTCATTTTAACAATTACAGTGTTTACCTGACTTCCTCGTCCTCCCGAGCTGAGAGCCCTCCGAAACTCCAAGGCTTGGTCCCTGCGTCTCTGCTGAGTGCCGGCCGCTCCTCACTGAGCTCTTGCATTCGGCATTTTGTCTCTAGGCTAGACTACTACAGCTCTCCCAACTGAGTCTCATTTTGCTTTTTGGTCTGCGCCTCCATCCAGTCTCCTGAGGGTTTTTTGGGTCCTGCTTGTCTACCTGAAGTGTCCTTGGCTTTTCCTACTCCTTATTCTGTGGGGATGTGGTGAGCCTGGCTGCCGCGTCCACATCCAGGCTGTGACTGAGACCAGGTAGATGCCAGCGCCCGAGTCGAGCCACCAGGTGTTCCCCGTAGCGCCAACGGCACTCTGTTTCTGGTCCTAGATTCACTGCATAGGAATCACCTGATGTACTTGTTTAAAATACAGATTTTTTTTTTATTCATCAGAAGTATAGAATTGAAATTGAAGGAGGTGGGGCCCAGGAATCTGGACTTTCACTCAACCTTCCAGCTGATCTGAGTGGATAGCCAGGTTTGGGAATTATCACAGTCCAGTGAGTTCAAAAGCCCAAAGATAATGACTGTGGAATGGGGCCTGACGGGATGAGTGTGGAGCGATGGTTCTCCAGGTACGGTCCATCTGCCGGGACACGCAGGTTCTATGCATTGGCTCCAGACCTTTGCCCGCTCCTTCCTCCACATGCCCCTTACTCTGCTTGGATCGGTGGTGACCAGGCTTCCAGCTCCTGGACGGTGATACGGGTTTGACCTCCTCTGGCCCCGCATTAGCTGGTTCGCCTTGGTTTCCCATGGATTGTCTGCAGACAGATCTGATTTTGGCCGCTCCCACATCTTCTGATGAGAGACTCCCCTTCTAGCCCCGGCATACTGAAACAAGCAACTCTCAGGATACGCATTAATCTCTTTGCCCCGAACCTGCTAGTTTATCCGGATTCACATATTCACATTGGTTTGTTCCCAAGATGCCAGCGCTGCCCAACACACAATGTGCCGGTGACGGGACACAGTCGGTGCTGACTACATTGTTCTCTCTGACAGCAGAATTCTTTAGTCTCAAGGCAGTAACTGGGATTAGTGAGAATACTGCAGGCTTCTGAGCAAGACAGACGTGAACGGGAGTCTCAGCTGTACGGCCTTAGGCAAGATAATTAACCTTTACGAACCGCAAGCACCTGGACTGTAAATGAGACGTGGGGGCGTCTGGGGCACTTTGGTTCTCACATCCCGCGATTCCTCAGGACTCACAGACGTCCTCTTACAGGCTGGGACCCTGCTTGGGGTCCTCAGGAGGCAATTCTTGGCAGTCGGGTCTCCCAGCTCCGGGCGGGCTGGCATTCTCTCCTGGCAGCTGTGGCGGGCTGTGGGCAGCTCCAGCCCCCATTAATCAGCCCGTCCTGTGACTTTAACTCGGCAGCACTCTGCCGCTCACGTAAGCAATCACTCTTGCTTCTGCCTGTGAATGCTTTTCATCCACTTTTGTTTATCACTGTTGAAGCATTTTTAATCAAAACAATTAAATATGCTAAATCTTTCTCAATTAGTTATGCATTAAAACTTGAAAGTGTTTGAGTGGAAATGGCTCGGTGCTGAGTGCCCGTACTCAGAGCGTCGCTTCCCCCAGGCACTGCTGGCTTGGAAACGGGCATTCACAGAGTCGCAGGGGTGTATCTGAAGCAGGGACAGCCCCTTCCTTCCATAAACAGGAAACTGAGGCCCAGCAGGATCATGGCCCTTTGCCAAGTTCATAAAGAGAATCAATGACTAGATTCGAAATTCTAAGATTTCTTCCATCAGAAACCCTTATCAAAGGGCTTAGGGCATTTATTTATTCACTCTTCTTTCCACTTATCAATAATTTATTTTGAGTACTTACTGAAATCCTACACCACAGCAGACTGTGCTGCTGTGTAGACAAGACAACGGTGAACAAGATTCACACTTTTGACCTCAGAGATTTTGAAGTTCAGTGGAGATACAGGCCAGTAAAGTTTGATTCTCAATACCCCCCTTGAAAATATTTAATCTAATCTTTAGTGCCATTGAATGACAAGCCTAAATTATTTTTTCCTTTGTGCTTACCAGAAAAATCCTATGCTTGGTAATTATTTTATAGTTGTAGTTAAAGGCAATGCTGTTTCAGAAATGCAAACTGCAGTTTATAAGTTTTGGAAGACCTTGTTAGCTGGAGATAAAGCTGGCCTCTGCAGGGTGTGGTCCACATCTTGCTCTGGTCTGCTTGTCTGGCCCCATCTGGTCAGGTAGACCTAAGCTGGACACCAGTTCTGTGCATGGCCAGGCTGTGGATCAGAGCTGTGGCTTTCCTGCTTTAAGCATTATTTCCCCTACCTTCAAAATACAGGTTCCTTGGTGGGTCCTTAGACGTAGACAAATACAGAGCTTGCTAATGTGGGAGTGACAGGTCTTGTGCCTTAAGAGCAAGCAAACTTGTCATAGTGATCTATCTATCTCTGGCAGGACTCTGACCCCTCTGGGATACAAAGAGGACTTGACAAAAAAGAATTGTGATGAATATGATCCTTAAGGCCTAAACAAAGAACACTGGTAGCTCTGAAGATGGTGAAGATTATTCTGATCCAACAAAGCTCCATGAAGTAATTGATATTTGCATGGGAGCTTGGGTAGACTTTAGAAAGGTGAGAAAGAGGAAGGGAGGAAGACATTTATACTGATGGGCAGCCTGTGCAACATGGGTGGCTCCTGTCACAGGCCAGGAACTATGCAGAGCTGGGGTCACATTAGACTCATTGCCTCAGGGGGAGTCAGGAGGGAATGGGCAAAGGGGAGAAAACTAGTATTTTTTAACAACTTGTATGTGCAGTACATATCCTTTCTCATTCCAAGAAGCATTTGGGTTGGGGCTAGACAAAAAAGAAAACTGAGTTGGGGTAAAAGAGCTGGGACTTCAACCCAGATCTCCAGGATGAAGTTTGGTTTTACTACTGTGAGCTGACTGTACCATAGTGACTGTCACTAGTTTCTCAGCAGTTTGCATTTCTCTGTCTCCCCACTCAGGTGTTACCAGTGAAGATATCAAGAAATGCCTTGGAGGTGGTCTGAGCTTTGAGTATGGTGATACCAAAAAACTTGAAGGACGTTTATCAGGAGAATTTTGTAAAAACTCTGGACCTGGCAAAAGTGGCAAGTGTTTAGCAATGGGTCTCCCCCCCGAAAAAAGCCAGACTTTCCTTTGGGCATACAATCAGGGCATGAAAGTGACCCTTCTGACTGATTTCATTTCAGTCAGTAGTCATACTGTGGGTGTGATAGCCCCAACATGACCAGGATGTAGTGGTTCTATTTTGAATCCACTGTGCACTGAAATCACCTTAGAAACGCTTGACTTTACCTTGGGCACCCTTGCAGCTTTCAAGTACTAGACAAAGGCCTAAGCAAGAACGGGGGTGAAAGGAATGGAAAATGGTCTGTTGGGCTGATGGCTTGTCAAGCAGCAGAGGGAGGAAACAAGGCCACTCGCAGAGGAGAATATGCTTACCAAATTCGAGCAAAACGAAAAATGATGAGAGAAGGATTGTACATGGTTATTGGGAGACATTCTCCAAACAAGTCAAGCTGAGTGTTCCTGTATTGATCGACTCATTCATTCATCATACCTGTATTGAGTGTATTTTTTCAGGCGAGAGACACAGAGGATTCAAGAACTACAAAAAGTTTTCTAGTGGTCGGTGAAGTACATAGTGGAGAGTCATGTTAACCCATCATGTTAGGTTCTGAGGTCTCAGGGCCCTAAGTCAGATTGCTTCCCCTCTCTGCTGCCCTTCCGTTCACTCGGCAAACACTTGCCTTTCTGTACAATTCGCCTCTCCCCACTAGGGAATGCCTGACCATTCCTTTGTCTGTGCCCCCACTCGTAACAGGACCGAGTCTCTTTCAAAGTCTTGGTCCTTTCTCCCACCTTGTCGTCCTAGTCGGCCACACAGAGTAGAAGGAGGGGCAGCAGCCCAGAGAGAGCCCGGGAACACTCCTCCAAGCTTCACGGCGGGCCAGCCAGTCCTTCGGCTTTGGGGAAGCGGGCTAACGCGGTCATCTTTCTCCCTAGGAGAAAAAGAAAAGAATGCCATGGCCGTGGAAGACGTCATTGTTCGAGTGCGAGGTGGCAGTGTTGCTGGGGCTGGGGGCTTGACGCAAGACAGCAGCGCCATTACATACCGCTCCTGGGGGAGATCATTAAAGTATAATCCCGTGGTCATTGATTTTGAGGTAAGTCTTTTCGCAGCTGAAGAAGCCCCACGTCCATGAAGAATGAAAGTGAAGTAGACCAGATCATTTTCTATCTCTGATTATGAGGCCATCCAAGAACATGATTAAATGTCACGGCACACTGAACTGGTGGTCTTGCCCAGGCCTACCAAGAGGGAGGGTGGGCCTTTAGACATCACCTGGGGAGAGAGGGCCAGAAACCTACTCTGTCCTCGGGCCCAGGAAGAACCAGAAGTTCTACAGGGCTAGGCCACACTCGACAAAGAATCCACATTTATATGTACAGCTCTTCCTAAGTCACATCCGCTGTAATATTAAGGGTTGGCAAATTTTTCTCCAAAGTACCTGACAGTGAATATTTCAGGCTTTGTGGGCCACACAGCCGGAGCAGTAATCATAGTAGCAGTTGTTACTCTTCCTCTTCTTCTTTACTAGTCTTCAGAAATGTACAAACCAAGCTGGGCTTGGTGGGCATGCCTGTAATCCCAGCACTCGGGAGCCCGAAGCAAGAAGATTGCAAGTTCAAGCCCAGCCTGAACGATTTACCGGCACCCTATCTCAAAAATAAGCAAACAAACAGATAAAGAGCAGGGGAGGTTAGCTTAGTACAAAGCTCCTGTGTTCCATCTCCAGTATTGCCAATATAAAAAAAGCAAAAAAAGTAAAAACCATTCTTAGCTCAAAAGCCAGACAAAAACAGGCTACAGGTTGGGCTTGGACCGATGATATAATTTGCTGTCCCAGATTTTTCTCTCATGGGAAAGATTAAGAAGGTGGGGCCAGGGAAATCATTGTGACACAGAGGCGCTATGGGTTTGGATTTCCGGCCTTTAGACTCCGTATCCAGTTCTCGCTTCCCTCCATCCTAGCGCCTTCCTTTATACAGTGGTTGGCAGTCATGGCAGGTGATCTTGCCCCCTGGGGAAATGTGGCCAACTCTAGCGGGATGAGGGAAATGGCCCTGGCACCTAGGGCTTGAGGCCAGGGCTGCCGCTAGCCTCCCTCCAAGGCACAGAACAGTCTGGGAGATAAAGGGTCACCATGTGGCCAAAGCTGAGAAAACCCGCCTTAAATCACTAACCTCACACACAGAGCAAACCAGGGCTGAACTGGGGCTGGGGATTTAGCTCAGTGATTAGAGTGCTTGCCTCACAAGCACAAGGCCCCGAGTTCGATCCCCAGCACCAAAAAACAAAACAAAAAAAATACCAGGGCTGAACTACAAAGGAGGCGGATTATTCTAGCAGCTATCAAACCGCTTCTCTCAATATACAGAATAGTCCACTAAAATAAAAAGTTCATGTTTTAGACCTTTCCAGCAAAATACATAGTAATTGTTTTTCCAACCGTTTCTTTCCTATCCTCGCCTATTTTTTTCTACATGTATTTAAAATCACAGGTACAGAGATACTTGGAAAACGCACACTAACAGTTAAGCCCCAAAGTCCATTATAACACTCTGCTTTCTATGAAGAGAGAGGTCAGATGGATTAACCTTGATTTCTTTTCTTCTCCAATAAGTAAGGGACCACTTTCACGCACCTGTAATTCACACAGGGTCTGAAAATTGCTATCATCAAGCTATTAGTGATTTGGGCCAAAACTGTAAAACTGATATCAGGAGAAATATATAAATTTTGATGGTCAAGAGGTGAACTTTGTGTTTGCCTTGAGCAAAACTTCCAAGGGGAAGTTGGAGGTTCACAGCCTGGAGACCAAATGTTATCTCTGGGAAATAGAGCACTGTGTTTGGAAGGAGAAAGAGGTAGTGTGGATCCTGGCTCAGTTACCTTTTCCGCCTGTGACCTTGGACAAATTACTTCATCCTTGGAGTCCCGGGTTGTGGGATAGTATCTCAATCACCAGCTTAGAGAGAGAGGAGTGGGTACTTAGTAAATACCACTCAAGAAAACAGGTCCATCGTGGAGGCCAAGGAAGCAGCACCAGCCATCATAGCTGGCAAATGACAGAGCCCAGTGTGAGCCACCCCAGACTGGCTATAACACTAGGCCAGCCACAAGCCACATCGTTCCGAGAAGTATGGACTGGACACAGCAAGCCACTGTCAGGTTTTAGAGTATGCAAGCCCCCAGAGAAATGAGGGTTGAATCAAAGGAGAGAGAGGACAGACAGACAAGGAGACCATTTAGGGGCTATTTGGGGCCCGATGTGCAGGGTGAAAACCATGTCTCACTCACATATACTTCCCTGGCAGTCACAGTGTTTATGTATAGTGTACACAAGAGTCTGATTTTGTGATGTACATTATGTAGCCAGGTTATGTATTATTATGTGTTACGTGTTAGTTTAGGTTGCATGGCTGTTATTTCCCTTCTCTGTGTCTCTTTGCTCATCTGTAAAATGGGGGCAAGATCGTTGCCAATGTCTTCTAAGCGCTAATGTTCTAAGACCCTTCCTTCTGCACCTCTCTCCTCTCCCCGAAGGCCCACCTGCCCTCCCCAGGGAGTACTTCCTTCCCACTTCCTGAGGGTCCAGGGAGGGAGATGTGGGGCTGAGTGGTGAACCGCACAGCAGGTCAAAGAGATGCTGAGGCAGCTTTGGCCAGGGTCAGGGCAGCCTGTCCTACGCCCACATCCTGACCATGGGGCCAAGTTCCCTGGACTTCCAGCCAGTGACCTTCTACCCTTGGCTGGGCCTCAACCAGCCCGGAAGTCACCTGCCTGGGGACTTCTGCCACAGCCCCTGACCACACGCCAAGGTCTGTCGCCACAGATCTTTCCGTCCTCATTTCCAGGAGCCAGTCAAGGCTGTGACAGGTACCCTCTGCCATGCTGTGGCTCAGGCCTGCCACTGACTTTGGCAAATCAGTCCCACTCTGGGACACTCGGGTTCCTCCGGAGAAGAGCCTTCACACTATGATTCTGTTGGGATGCACAGTAGCGAGGCCAGCGTACCGCTAGCCGTAAGTCCGTGCAGTTTGAACAACGCTGCCTGGAGTTCAGTTCTGTTTCTGTTTTATTATCACCACATCTAACTGATGAAAATCGTGCCTTACCTCCTATTACCCGTCCCTCTCCTCTACAGTGGTAACTCGTTACCTCTGCAGGTCACACACTTTCTAGGAAGTAGCTACTCTTCCCATTGTGTAGTAAAGAGGGCCACACAGCCATGGAGTGAGCTCAGAGAGGGCCACACAGCCATGGAGTGAGCAGCCTTTCTTGCTTTCACTGTGTGACTGGCCTTTCCTGTGTGTCACCTCCCTTCATCCTCCCTAAACCTGAGAGCGGGCCGCCTGTCCTCACAAGGGAGGGAGGTTGGATGTGTCACACAGCAAAGATCACGCCGCTGGATTAGGAGAGCCAGGATCGGGAGCTAGGTGCTCGGACTCCTACACCTGCTGGCTCTCAGCCCAAGGCGTTTTGCCCCCCAGGGGACCTTTGCCATGTCAGGAGACAGCGATGCCAGCCCACTCCTGCCCAACCGAAAGGCGGTGCTGCTGTGGCCACACCCCCGGCCTGCGCAGGGGCCTGGGATTTGTGGCCTTGGCTGTCCGTGACCTCCCGTCACCAAGCATGTGCTTATGGTGTGAGGGGAACACTGAACTGCCTCTGTTCATGCAGGGTGGCAAACAGAACCAGAAGACCCAGCCAGACCCTGGGATGCGTGGGCGCGTCGCACTCTTGCTGCTTCCTCTGAGGGCTGGAGGTGGCAGAGGAGCCGGTGCGGGCTAAGACCCGAGGGCTCTTCTGCCTCTGGGGTGGGGCGGGTGCAGGTTCAGAGGCCCCAGATCCACACTCGCAGTGGCTCTTGTCCCGAACAGCGATGTGCTCCTGAGCCCTGCGCCGAGCACACAGAGCCACATCTCTTCATCGCTGGGCTGGGTGTTCGGTGCCCTTCCACAGACAGGCTGCCAGGATCCGCGACGGCCACAGAACTTGGGGCACCTGCCCGGGTGCCTGCCAGGGAGCAGGTCCTGGGCGCTGGGAAGGGACAGAGCCAAGGGATCTCCCAGGCTCGTCTGTGTGTGCAGGTGCAGCCCATCCACGAAGTGCTGCGGCACACTGACCTGGGGCCTCTCGAGACCAAACGCCAGAACATGCGCCGGGCCTTGGACCAGTACCTGATGGAATTCAACGCCTGCCGCTGCGGACCCTGCTTCAACAATGGAGAGCCCATCCTCGAGGGCACTAGCTGCCGGTGCCAGTGCGCCCAGGGTCGCCAGGGCCCTGCCTGTGAGCAGATGGAGGAAAAGGGTAAGATCCAAGCATCCCTCTCAGTTCCGGCCTGGCCCAGTTCCCAGGGGCCAGTGCAGAAAGGACCTTTGAGGTTCCGGACCCTCCTCTGTGCGCCTTCTCACCTGTTACCCTGCAAAGCCACATGCCAGAGTTCTTTTGCCAACCCGCACACCGTGGGTCTTGAGCATTCTCCCTGACTGGCATCAGGCTCTTTGTGGTCTGGCGTGTCTGGCTCTCGTGGCTTCTCCTGGAGCCTCCGAGGGAGAATGTGCTGCAAGCCTCCCTCCGAGCTCCGTGGCTGTTGGCAACCCCTGGCATCCCTTGGCTGGGAGGTGCTTCACTTCAGTCTTCACCTCCCACTTCACAAGCCAGCCTTCCCTTCTTGTCTCTGTTTTCTCTTTGTATGAGGACTGCCAGATCCCTGTCCACAGAGCAAAGAGACGGACGAGGGAGTGTGGGTCACCTAGCCATTCCTCTTCCAGGCTCAGCGGCAGTCATGCTGAGTCACACACAGTGGGCGGTGGCAAGGGTGGCCTTGGGGCCATTACAGTGACCTCTCAGTCTGACAGAGAGTAGCCTGACAAGGACATCCAAGGGCGGGAGGTCCACCAGTCACCATGGAGATCCTAAGGATTTCCCCAGTACAGCTTTGCCTGTGGGGGTCAAGTCACAGGGATTGGGTGGGGGGCTGCTGCGGCTGCCCCGTCAGGGAGTGTAATTACAGAGTGGGAAGGGATGTGGAGAGACTCTAATCCAGTGATGTTCACACTGTGATCTGAGGAGTCCTGCGGGCCCAGAGGCTGCCCCAGGGGAGAAGGGGAAGCCTGATAGAGACCTCAGCTCTACTTTTATCTGATTCAACTTTAGCGTCCATGAAAGATTTCATTTAGAAAAAAATTAGTGATAAAAATAAGGATGAAAGTCCCATTGGATTCGTCCATCTGTCTCACACCACAGAGCTGGACACAGCCTTAGGTACCCAACAGCACCAAGCTGGCAGGAGCCCGCAGCCCCGGGCTGGCTTCCAGAGACGGTCCACAGTCCATGCAAGTGTCATAGTGCTCTGTGCAGAGACCCCGTGCCCCACTGTGGCCTCACTGTCAGAATTGAGGGGTGTGGAAACCCAGAGACCCAGCCCGGAGAGGTGTCTGGTCCGCCTGCCCTCAGAGCCCCCATAAGGCTCCTCGCACCCTCCAGGGCTCGATGTCATGCATCCAGAGAGCATGCCTCCCTCCCTCCTCTGCCATCCATCTTCCGTGGAGCTGTAGATTCCAGTTTCATGAGGTGGGCTCCCACTGGCCTCTTCTCTCCGCAGCCACAGTTTCAAATCAAGTGCCAGGCAGTAAGCACAGAGGTCTTGCCTGGCTACTGGAGGCATCTCTCCAAGGAGGGATGCAGGCCATCACAGGGGCACAGGAGCAGCGCGCCTCCTGCCCTTCCCTGCCCACTGCCTCCCCCGCTAACCTCTTATTCTCCCTGACATTTTCTCTGCAGGAGCCAAGGCTGATGGTCACTGGAGCTGCTGGAGCTCCTGGTCTGGGTGCCGAGCAGGCACCCAGGAGAGGAGGAGGGAGTGCAACAACCCCGCACCCCAGAATGGAGGCGCCTCGTGCCCAGGGCGGAGCACGCAGACCCAGACCTGCTGAGTCCCTCTGGGCTGTGCCGGGGACCGTGCTGTGCCTGTACTGCGGACTGGATGGAGCCGTCTTCACCTGGCGGAAAAGCAAATCAACACAGTCTGTCTGCTTTGTCCATTCATGGCACTGTGGGCATTTTTCTATGATGAAAATCAAAATTCTTCCAGCCTCTCTACCCATGGCCCAGTTCCAAAGCTGCTTCCTTGTTTCAGGGATTTATTACAACAGCACCCCCACTTAGGAACTTTTGCCTGTCCTAGTCCATTTAGGCTTCTGTAACAATAAACCAGGGAGCTTGTAACAAAAATGTATTACTCACAGTTCTGGAGCTAAAAGTCAAAGATCCAGGTGCCAGCAGGTCCAGCATCTGGCGAAGGTCGCCTCTCTGGTTGAACACAATTGTCTTTTTGCTGTGTCCTCACATAATGGAAGGAGCCAAGGAGTCACTGGGGCGGTCATGGCGAACCTTTCAGGTCTTTCAATGACAACAAATAGCTGGCTTCGGCACTTGGTTCACCCCCACTGCACTAGGGGATCCGCCTTTAAGTCGCCCAGTCACCTCCTGTTCATACCAACACCTTGAGACTAGGACTTCTACATATGAATCTGGAGGACACAGATAATAGACCACACTATACATATTCAGTCCCATATGGCCTGCAACTATTTGTCCTTGTCCAAGACAGGGCAATCTCGAGGGCAGGAATCAGGGTCGCTTTTCCCAGCACTATGTCCTCAGCACCATTCCTTGCACACACTGGGACCCAGGCAGACTCTTCACTTAAACAAGGGAAGGATTCAAGAGTCACTTCACAGATGGGCTCTGTACTGGTCAGGCTCCCAGAATGGAGGGTAGATTTGATGCTTCCTTCCTTCCCCAGTCCTTAATCCTGTGGAGGAATGAGAAGACTTACATACAGTCACCCTTCGCTGTCCGCAGGTTCCGGGACCTTCCACAGAAACCACAATCCGCCGATGTTCAAGCCTCTTCTGTTAAGTGACATGGTATTTGCATCCCATCTGTGCATATCCTTCTGTGTGCATTAAAATCATCTCTAGATTTCTTAGAATACCTAATACCACAGTTAAACACCATACTAATTTTTGTTACACTGTATTGTTTAGGGAATAATGAGAAGAAAACTGTACATGTTCAATGCAGATGCAACTATCGCAGGCCTAAGCAGATCTCTCTCCCGGGATGGTTACACCTACAGATAGGGAACCTCAGATACTGCAGGCTGACTACATGTGGAAGAATCGGAGGACATGTCAGGGCCACAGGAAGTTAACTGCTGACTTAATGCCAAAGTACATGGCACAGAAAATATATGCTTAATAGGAACAGGCAAAAGAGAGATTTATCTTCCCCTAAGTGTGCATATCACAGACACCGTGGATTAGACCCAGACCCTGAAGGGTTTTTCAACTAGGTAAACGAGGGAGACCTCGGTGATACGTGGAAGTCCAGCATGAGAGTTTGAAGGTGAGAAAGAATATGGGGTGTGGGTGTGTACACGGGAATGAGAAGATAGTGACAGCAGATAAAATAAGGTGTTCAAAACACTTAGCACAGTGCCTGTTATATAGTGAACATTTAGTGTCACCATTATTATTATTAGCATTATAAATTAAAGCATATGACTTACAAGTTTATTTCTAAATAAACTCAGATCTTCCATCTGAAAGAAGAAAAGACTCCCTTATTGCTTTTCGTCCTGTCATTAATTCATTTTTTACTTTCAAATTAAGTCCTATTAATAATTTACACACATTATTTACATGCTAGAAAGTGAGCAGAGGCCAAATGGCCAGGGCAAGTGGGCCCTTCACAGAGGACTTTCTGTCCTGATCTCAAAGCCTAGTTTTCAGCCTTGGATGTATGTTAGAAGCACCGGAGACGATGTACAAACCCAGATATCTGGAAGCTGCACCTTGGAGCACTTAAACCTGAATTGCTGGGGGTGGGAGCCAGAAGTCAGTGGTTTGAAAAGCTCCCCAGGTGATTCCAAGTGCAGCCCAGGTCGAGGCCCTTGAGAAAGGAGGAGTCGTCATAGCTGGTGGGGATGGTGAGTGTGATAAGCAGCGCAGGAATGCGGAGGTCTAGCCGTGCTACTTCATCTGGTCTTACCAAGGACTTCCCAGGCATTGCCTTGCGGTCCTGGGTTTTGAAGAAAACTGAGTCTCAGCAGATTGAGTCTCAAGGATCACAAAGCTGACAGGCCAGGGATCAAAAGCACCCCAGCAAGCTCATGCCTCCCCCAGCACCACGTCCCCTCTGCTCTGGGCAGCCCCTGCCCACGGAGGGATCGGAAGCAAAGCTTGTGGTGCACAGAGGATAGGAACGAACAGGGGGCCAAGAGGCCCACAGGAAGCCACCACAGCAGTCTAGGGGTGAGAGGAGAGGGCTAAGCAGCTATCTGGGTCAGATGTGAGCCAAAACCAACAGCAGAGAGATGCCGTGATGGTTTGGGTCAAGAATGGCCCTAAGGGATTGGGGATTTAGCTCAGTGGTTAGAGGGCTTGCCTAGGAAGTGCGAGGCCCTGAGTTCAATCCCTGGCACGCGCATGCGCACGCGCATGCGCGCGCATACACACGCACACACACAAAATGATCCCAAAACTCTTTGTTCAAGGAGGGGCTTTTGGAAGGCGATTGGATAAGGGGCCACTATAGCTGCAAAGGTAGGGCCTGGCCAGAGGAGGCGGGTCACTGCGGGCCCCTCCCTGGCTCTTCCCTTCTCTCTGCTTCCTGGCTGCCATGATGAGAGTAGCCTTCCTCCACAGCAGGCCCTTCCACTATGCATTTCCGTGTTTGAACCAGCCTACCATGGACCAGAGTTTCTGAAACTGTGAACAAACCTTTCCACCTCTAAATTGCCGGTGTCTGGTGTTTTGTCCCAGCAATGAGAAAAATGACGAAGACAGATGCCACCTGCCAGTCCTCTGAGGCAGACAGCGAAAGCCAGCCTGTGTTCCGCTCCTCTGAGGATGCTGCCTCCCCAGCAGTTTTAGAAATTAAAATAGAGCAGCAGTGGCAATTTCGAAAGTAACAGCCCTTTACCAGAGCAGCCTTTCCTTCCTCAGGAATGATTCGCTTCCACAAAGCAAAAAGCATCAGCTCACCCAACGTGCTCTCCCTTCAGTGCTTTAAGGAGATCCGTAATCTCAGGTTTTCTAGGGAGTGGGTGTAAACACATGGTTTAAAGGTATAATCTTCAGCTTGACAAGGTGTCTTTTGAAAAGTAAATTAATGACAGAGAGAAAAGCAGTAAGGAGAAGCTTTCTTCTTTTTTCTTCTTTGAGAGGGGAAGATCTAAAGAGTTCACCGCTTCTGAATCCCTTCTGAATGGCTGCCTTCCGGGGAAGAAAACGGACAGGGAAAGAGGAGGCTGCAGAAGCCACGAGGCAGGGATGAGCGACAGCAAAGCTGCGGCGCCTGGAGAGGAAGGGACGTGGCGTGGACCAGCAAAGGGTGCTTCTCCGCCGGGGGACCATGCACACCGCGGCCCTCCGCATCACCAGTGGGCCTACTGTCTGGTGCCCTGAGGTGCCAGGCCCTGCGCAGGGTGGGGGGGGGCTCAGAACTGAGTCCGACGCCGTCCCAGCCGCGGAAGGATGCAGTCTGGCAGAGGAGATCTGCGAGCCATGCTGAGGACCTGGACCAGCAAGAAGCCTGGTGGCTGTGGGACGGCCTGGCCAGGGGAGTAGCAAGGCAGCCCAGGGAGACGGGGGTGGCCAGCAGGGTGGAGAAATCAAGGCAGGGAGAAACACATCACAAGGCAGGTGCACAATCGTGTAGGAGACAGGGCTCAAGCAAAGTCAGAGAGCTGGAACTCTGCTGGAGGTCAGGGCGTGCTCTGCCCAGCGCCGTGGGTACCTTGTCAGGCTGGGGACGGCCAAGTCTGGACCTCGGGTTTTGTCATTGAGCCCTTCGGGGACGTCCATGCTGCATCCTAGGGAGTTGTCATAGATAGCGCCTCCCAGCCCTGACCTCCGGCTGCCACGGGGTTGTTATAAAGGCCAAGAATTTCAGTGTCTATAACTTTCTGTCCGGTCGGAGGCTGATACAGCTCCCCACCATCATCTCTCCTCTCGCGCGCACTCTGGGAGCCCATTGTATGATCATCTGTTGTCGCTGACCGTATGGCAAAGGCCTCCATGACTGCGCTCAGCTCCCCCCACTCAGTCCCTCCCCGATACACTCTTCCCACCACACAGGCCACTTGGCTGTTCGTCATACACGCCCAGCCTCCCCTGCGCCGAGACCTTTGCATTTGTCATCCCCTCCGTAAGCTCTCCCAAGGGTCATGTCCTGCTATTATTCAAGTCTCCGTTCAAACATCACCTGTCCAAATGCCTTCCTTGCCTACTCGCTGGACAGGGACTCACCCTTGCCCTCATTTATTTATCTTGTTCAGAACTGACCACAGCCTGAGATTAGAGATCTGTTTGTTCCTTCTTGGGCCTGCAATGTTTGTCTCTTTCCAAATCCAGATGTTGAAATCCTGTCATGGGCTGGTACTAGCAGGTGTGGGCATTGGGAGTGTTTAAGGCACAGTGGTCCCACGTAAGAATAGGCAGGAGAGAATTCACTCGCTCACTTCCACCCTCCAGAGAGGACACAACATGACAATGGCCGTGTGTAGGACGGCAAGAGTGACCTCCCCAGACTTTGGGTCATCCAGTGTGCCCAGCTGTCTTCGCAGCCCCCAGAAGTGTGAGGAAGGGATGTTTATCGTTTAAACCCCCAGTCTGCGGTGTTGTTGCTTAGCAGCCTGGACCGACCAGTGTGTCCCCCATTAGTAACACAGGTTTCCTCATGGTTAGATCCCCAGGAGGAGTACTTGGTTTAGCCCAGGGCTCGGTAAATACATGTAGAATGAAAGAACCGTTTCCAGTTTAGTCCCCACGTGGGCAGGCCTCTTGTCCCCTACAGGTCTTTGCACATGCTGCTGCCAAGCCCAACCCGCTCCAGTCCCACCTTCTCCAGCCCCTCACCAGGACCCTTCAGGGAATGGGGTGGGCTTCCATCCACCCAGAGAGCTCTGCACCATGTCAGGAGCTGTGCCCTCACACGGCTCTGTTCCCCGGCATCTTCCATGCTTTATCTGCCTTGTCTGTCTCCCTACCCGGAAGCTTCTGGCAGGGCAGACGCCTCTGGAGCCCCAGAACCCAGCACAGGGCTCAACACGTTGGAACTTTCTTGTAGGATGCCATTCTGTTCACGTTCTCCCTGCCCTTTTCATCATCGTTATCATGACCTGGCGGTGGAGGCAAAGCCTGCAATGGCCTTTCTATCAGGCAGGAAGCTGTGAGAGAGCAGCCCGGGGGATTCTAGGATCCTGCTACATCAGAGAACAGCTGAGCCCGCCTGTTCCTGGACGCTGTGCAAATTCAAGAGAACCCACCTCTTCCACCTTTGTGAAGGAAAGTCCATCAAATCAAGTTAAAAATTCTTCATTCATGATCTTGGGGTTTCCCCTTCCCCGGGGAGAGATAACAGCAAATACATTTTCCTTCTATATTAACCGTTTAAAATGTGTGATAAATCCTCCCGTCCTAACCTGTTTTTAATAAATAGACTTTGCTGTCCAGTGGCATGATCCATGTCTGACAGATCTATTTATCCATTCTATTTCTTTTGAGATAGCAGCTAAGGAGTTTTATCTATTATTTACCTCCCTCCCCCGTTCCCATTTTCTTAACCAAGCGTGTACAGTGCGCGGCTGATGGATGGATGGTGTTTGGGATAAAAGGGGCCAGAATCAGATAGTTTTCAGAATGCGAGCAAACTGGCTTATTAACAAGGAGTCATCTGGCAGGAGGTGGTGGGGGATGGGGCGGGGCGCTGGACAGTGGCGATGATGGATGAAGGGTTACCTGGGGCTGCAAGGTGTGCACGTGAGATAACCGGGGGATGCAGCAGGGTGATGATGGGGGAGCCCGGCTCCAGCGTGGCTCCTGCCCAGAGCTGAATGGCAGAGCAGCCACCCAACTCCCTGTGACAGGCCTCCAACACAACTGCAATTTCTTCTCCTTTTCTCTCTGTGAACCGCACCTCCAAGCTCAAGAAGTCTGCTAGGTGGGGAAAAGGAGGCAGAAAGGCAGGGAGGTTGACTGCTTGGGACTCGAGAAGGGGAAGGCAGCCCGAGCGTCTGCCACGTGCCAGGCACTTCGGGGTGACAGCCACGCCTGTGAATGTGTCAGGTCACCCAGTCCTCACCTGCAGCCTCCACGGAGGACAGCGAGACACAGAGAGGCTAATGGCTTGATTAAAGTCACACTGCTGGAAAACGGTGGCATGGACCCCCCAGACCCACTCGACTTCTCCCGTCGCTCCTGCATGCAGATGGGTGGGCACCAGGATGTGCTTCTGCGACCGGGAGAGATGGGAGCATGGCGGCTGCGGCCCTGGCCCTTGACGTGAGCCCTGCCACCTCCCAGGCGTGTGGTCTTGGGCAAATCACTGTCTTAGCCCAGCTGTGTCTCATCACCTGTCAGAGACAGATACTAAATCCTCCCTCTTGCAGGCACTGAGAGGATTAAGCTGGATTAGGTATGTGAAAGTTCTTTGTAACCAGTAATGCCCTCCGCAAATATTAGTTATTATGCTGTTACATTTTTCCTTAATAACCTCCATGTCCTTTATTAAGATATCTCCTAGGAGCTGAGCGATTCTGTCTTTTTGTTCTCATATGTTGAACTGAGTTTTGCACTGAAATGTCTTTAAAGCAGTTTGAAATGACTTTAAAAAAAGAAGAAAAACCCCAACAACTTGGGGTTCTTGTTGATATTGTGAGAATCCCGGAAATGATAGCGGCAATGACACGGCTAATTAAGGTCTGTGAGTTGCAGAGTGCTCCCCTAACACGGGAATCCACGTGGCGCTTGCCCATCCCCAGGGGGCTGCTGTCGCCATCATCTCTGTCTCATAGGTGAGGATGTGGGAGGCACAATCAGGCTCATGTCTTGCTGAAGGCCACGAAGCTTCAGGTGACACAGACGGGCCCTGAAGCTCCAGAGCACGCATGTGCACGCACCTTGCTGCCCAGGCTTCCTGCTCACGGTCTCCTCTTCTGCCTAAGAAGCTGCGACATCATCCCCATAGCAGACCTGGCAGCATCTTAATGTCCCCCTCCCCCACCAACGGCGAATCTGGCCTGACACCGAGGAAAGTAACACAAAGAGAAAACCGCTGTATAGGAAACTAAGATTTCATGGAAATGGTCAAGAAATAGGGAATCACAAAGACCTACTGTGGCCCATTCCACTCGAGCTTGGAGATGCATTTCACAGCTTTACAAACGATCTAGAGACAAGAAATGGGGTTGAAGCTGAGCATTAGAAGACCCAAAATTATTAAAGTTGCTCTTTCCTGCCTCTGCTGCAAATCAGGCCAGCTGTTCACAATTTCATGGCCTTGGTTTTCTCATCAGTCTCTGAATATGCTCCTCAGGTTTACCCGCCAATGACAACAGCATCTTTGACTCTCTTTCCTTGTCAAGCTTCCCTGGAGATGACCAGCTGTTCCCAGTGGTGTCACCAACACAGCCCCCAAGCTGACGTCAGGCCCTTCCTGACGTCAACTGTATTTGCTGTCTCTTGTCTCACTCCTCTTTGGCACTGCTGCCCATGAAGTCAGCAGAAGTGGCTTGCCCTTCACTGCCAGTAGGTTGCTTCCATCTTTGGGACTGCAGTATGTCCAAGTCTCACGATGCCACCTCCATGTACCACCGAGTCACTGAAGTTTCTCACCAGCCTGCGAAGCCCCTTCCCTGGGCTCTAACTCCTGGAACAATTACCTACTGATGTCCTACTAGTGCCAGGCACTGGACCCAGCCCTGGGGACCCAACAGTGCACTGTCCCTGCCTGCGCAGGCATTATACTTGAGAAGGAGTAAGAGATAATAAGGGAATGTGTTATAATACAGTGTCTGCAATGTCCTGAAACACTAGTGAACAGAAAGAATGCCATTAAGGACATCTCAGTCTGTGAAACAAAATACATATGTTCAGATTCCATGAAGACTCTGTGCCCTGGAATGTGTGCTGTGATGACAGAGGTACAGGGTGAAATGGGAACAGAAGGAATAAATATCTGTAGCAAACTAAGCTGAGATAGTCAAGTTAACAGGAGGAAAGGTTTATCTTGGCTCACGGTTTCAGAAGCTTCAGTCCATGGTCCCTTGGCCCCATTGCTTGGGGCCTATGGCAAGGCAGAGCATCAAAACAGGGAGTGGATGGCAGAGCAGAGCTGCTCATCTCATGTTGGCTGGGAAGAAAAGAAAGGAACAGGTGAGGGTCCTACAGTCCCCTTTGAGGGCACACTACTAGTGACCTAAGACCCTCCCTGGGCCCTGCCTTATAAGGACTCCAACACCTCCCAACATTGCTGCACTAGGACTGAGGCTTCATCACACAGAGGAAGAGGGCACATGGGAGGGACTCCTGCAAGCAAGGCCCTATGATCAGGGTGTTTCTCAGCCCGAGTGCTGAGCATGAAGGCCCCAGAGAGAACACATGGGTGCCCCAGCTCCTGCCCAGGCACACCCTCTCTGGAGGGCCCCTTCTAAGTGCCTGGGAGCAGTTCAGTCTCCTGAGACAGAGAGGGCTCTTCCCTCCTCCTGGATTCTCTGCCAGCTGGAGCACTTCCTCCCGGCCTCGGCTTCGCACCTCGGTTTCCACGGTCCGCCAGTTCTGAGTAAGGACAGTGTTTCCTTCCGAAGCTGTCTGTGTCACCTAATGACCGCATTGCTACCTACCCCATCAAATTCAGATACAAATTAAGTGAGCTAATGTAGGCTAACTGACTTCATAAACCGGGAAGCAGTCTATAATTGGCAGCTATTATTATTATTACTATTGTTAAACTAATTATAGTGCTTATTATTCCCACAGAAGTTGTGTTATTAGTCCAAGGTCACGTGAGAAACCCCCACTCTGGTGTGAAGTGCACAGAGGAGCTCACACCCTCTCCAAGACTCATTCTCTTGGATGCAAGTCTCTCCCACACCCGAGTGCCTTGCACTGTGTTCACACTTCCAGGCGCCCTGCCTGTGCTGGGATATCGTGGCTCCTTCACAGGTACACGATTGCCAATATTCTCTAAAAGCACAGTTTGCATTTATTTTGCTTAATTCCTACATTATGTTTCGGTCTCCTCCTAAATGTATTTGTTTGCGAAAAGAGCCACGTGGGGAAGTTCAGCCCACAAATAAGAATATAATTATTACCCAGTTTAGCAGCGCCTGGGCGTCACCCGGGTATTCACCAGTGCTTGGCAATTCAATCGTCTCTCCTTCAAGACCATACTTAATAGGATAAACAATTCCTGCTAAATGCAATAAACGTGAACCTGGGCTGTCATCTCCATAATCAACTCAAATTTCCCATTAGAAGCGGTAGCTATGATTGAGATTCGGAATTTAATTTGGCAACCCTCGCTTTGCTACGCTGGTGTCGGCTTCAAGAGTGCCTCGCGTCAACCGAGACAGGCCTGCACTACCCTGTCTCTGGGGAATCTTAAAAGAAGATAGATTATAACTCAAGAAAATTATACGGCCTCCGTATAATGAAAGAGATAAAACATTATTGGATTAGCCTGTTGAAAGAAAAGCAGACAGCGAAGCAATAATATTAGGCTAAACAAGGGCCTAGACCCGGCAATTCCGTTCAGGGGACCCGGGACTCAGGGCAGCGGATGGAATCACCTCACTTGCTGTGACAGCCCCTGGGCAGTTCCAGGCTGTTAATTTCATTCCAGAGCTGTGCAGGCAGGACCTGTGGGCGGCAGGGACCAGGCTTCGGTGCCGCCGCTGTGCTACAGCCTCAGACCCAGCAAACCGGCAGCCAAACCAAAGCAGACAATTTGGCCAACAACAAATTGGTTGACGGAGAAGAGGATGAGCCAGACTCACCTTTGACTAGCTGCACCTCCTGCGTGCCTTTCCAATTAATTGACCTGAAGATTTTCAATCACACAGGAAGTGCCCAAGAGCAAAAAAACCTTGAGGGAGGTTTTAATGTGATGGAATGAATGAGAGAAATAGAGCTTAAAGACTCACTTGCTAATCTAAAAAACATATTTTGGTGTTTGGTAACCTGCAGATCCATCATCATATTCTCCTCTTCAAGCGCTCTCCTCCCAAGACAGTATTTGCACAAAGCGAGCAGAGTAGAAAGCACAGACCACCTCGTGGAAGGGAGGGCGCCTCACATCCACCCCACAGCCAGCAAACGCTCCTTGACGTGCTTCTCTTGCAGCCACCACA
>PVJO010026131.1:0-21592 GCA_004026905.1 Hystrix cristata
ACAACTTAAAGGAGGAGAGGCTTATTTTGGCTCATGATCAGTTCATAGTCTGCTAGCTCCCAGGCAGAAAAGCTGTGGTGGAAGGAACTAGGGGGAGAACAGTGCCCATACCATGGCAACCAGGAAGCAGAGAGAGAAGGGAGGAGCCAGAGAGAGAGATATCCCCTTTCAGATCATACCCCCAGTGAACCACCTTTGCCAATGAGGTCTCACCTCCTAACAGCACACTCAGCTATGGAGTCTTTTAAGAATTAATCTGCTAATAATACCCCAATGTTCCAATTACCTTCCAAAAGCCCCATTTCTGAATACATGAGACTTTCTGGGGGCCATTCTAGATCTAAACCATAATGGTGTATATTGTTGCCAAAGCCCCATCTCTTGTCAGATGAGCAGAAGAATTAGATTTGCATGGAAGTGTGAGGAATCTGAGTTGCACTCTCTTCATGAAAGTTTAATGTCTGATCATTTGAGGTGGAGCTAGGGCAGTGTCACTAGCACTTTAGAACTGCTGCAAATACAGACTAACATTAGCAGAGAAGTTTGACTGCAAAGAGACCATTATAAATCAACTGCTTGCAGATTCATTGAAATCACATCCGTTACTGAATAGTGAAAATTACACTGCATTTGGTGGCAGACTTTACAGTGGCAAGTGAGTTGATGTATTTCAATTGTACAGATACGTTTGGTGCAGACTTTAAGTAAGAATCTGACATTTATTTTAATCCATGCATTATTTTATTTACCTGACCATTATTTTATTTATGAGTCTTCACCTGTTTCCTGCACTGTGTATTTGTCTCAGTCACAGTTTTGTTAAGCCCACAAGAAAAACATAGCCAAAATGAGTCGAAAACAAATATCACTGGAGTGCTTCTTTGAAAGGGTGGGTGAGATGCAATAATGAGATAGCAGGTTTTAAGACTACCAACAAAAGGAATGTTGCTCTTAAAAGAAAATACCAAGAGTTCTGTTTAAACTATGGGTTACAACAGGTGATTTACATTCTCCAAGCTCATTTTATGTTGTAACACTGGTGTGATCCAGTGAAGCTATGAAACCTTCATAAATGTTTCACCACGTGGAGACCAACCACCCTGTGTTAAAACACAAGCATTTGGAGTTTTTCAAAACAAAAACTGTGAACACAGGAAAGAAGCGATTATTGAAATCCATCACTTCATCAAATGTATCTACATTGAGAACATCATTCTTAGTAGCTAACCACATTGCTAGAGCTAACAGGCCCTTTGCTATTGGTGGAGAGTTGATCCTGCCTGCTGCTAAGGAAATTTGTCGTGAAATTTTAGAAAGGGCTTCGGTTCAAAAGGTGGTACATGTTCCTCTTTCATCTAACACCACAACTAGATAAACTGATGAAATAGTAGAAGATAATGAGGCACAATTGTTTGGTTTAATAAGTCACCATGGCACAGAATCCAGGTTGACAAGGCTGTTGATACTGACAATAAGGCAACAGTGGTTGTTGTTGTGTAATATTTTCTTAGGGGGATGTTCTTGAGGACATAATATGTGCACTTTTGTTGTCACCCAACACCACATCTGCAGAACTATTCAAATCTTTGAATAATTACATATCAAGAAAACCGAATTGGTAATTTTGTGTCAGTATACACACACATGGAGTGGTTGCCATGACTGGGCAGCTTTCTGGTTTCTCTAATTGGGCCACAATGTCACTCCTGAATGTGAATTTATGCATCGTATCATTCATAGAGAAATATTGGCTAGAAAAAATGTCACTTGAGCATAATGTTTTGGAGGGTGTGATTAAAATTTCAACCACATTAAAGTACATCAGACACTCATGAGTACACATTGAATTGTTTCTCTGACATGATAAACCGTAAGTGTAAACAAGGAAATAAATATTATGTAAAAAGATATTATGTAAATATTATGTAAAAGAAAGATAATATTCAAAAGAGAGGAGAACTAGAAAGGGAGAAGGGTGAAAAGAAGGAAGGGAAAAAGAAAGGAAAACGGGAAAAATAAAAAAAAAGTAAATAAACCGGCTGTAAATAGGGAAGGGTGAGGGAACAGAAGGGAGGAGTGGAGAAGGGAAGGTGAACCAAGATATATCATGCACAGGTACAAAATAACCATGATGAATGTGATCATCATGTATACAATGTACCAATACATGTTCTTGGTAAAAAAAAAAATGAAAAAAAGTACATGCTCTTAAGTAACATCTATTTGAGTAGCTCTGTGAAGAGATGGATGCAGTGTACACATATTTTCTCTTATACATTGAAATGAGATAACTTTCTGAAGGCAGTTCACTGCCAAGAATTTGAGTTGCAAGAGACATTCCAGATTTTTCTTTTATAAAAACAGTCCTCACTGGGGCTGGGGATTTAGCTCAGTGATTAGAGTGCTTGCCTTGCAAGCACAAGGCCCTGAGTTCGATCCCCGGCACCACAAAAAAAAAAAAAAAACCACAAAAAACAAAAAACAAAAAACAAACCAAAGCAGTCATCACTGGCAGCATATTTTAGGGACATAGAATGAGTCACAAAACTTGCTTACTCATGTGACATATTCAGCCTGTTCAACAAACTTGATCTGTCACTTTAGGGGAGATGGTCACTGTGTTCAAGTTGGCCAATAAAGTAGATGCATTCAAAGCTAAATTGTCACTATAGAGGCAATGGGTGAATGTTAAGGTTTCTGGCACGTTTGGAACATTAGGAGAGAATTTGAAAGAGACCAAGCCAGGACCTTCTTTCTCCCAGTTGATGCATGATCAATGAGGTTAGCTTTCAAAAGAATTTGAACATTACTTCCCAACCACATATAACTCCTGAACTGGGAAGGGGTGCATCATGACTCATTTGTGAATAAACTAGGTGAATTGACTTTGTCTCTGCTAGAAGAGGATCAGCTACTTGAGAGTGCAAATGAAGGTGGCCTTAAAAGTATGTTTGAGACAATCCCTATACATTGTGGATTAAAGCCAAAGAAGAATATCTTTAGATTGCCACAAAAGCATTGAAAAGCCTGCTGCCATTTCCAACATCCAGCCTTTGTGAAGCAGAGTTTTCTGCAGAACAACAACCAAAACGAGATTATGGAGCAGACACTTTGAGAGTCATTATCTCCAATCACTCCGAAGTGGGATCCTCTAGTTGTAGGAAAACACACTCAGGGGTCCCACTAATGAGTTGTGTAATTATTCTATTACATACTGCAATGTAATAATGATAGAAAAATAGTCCACAATAAATACAATGTTCTTGAATTCTCCCCCTCAGAGGAAAAATTGTCTTCCATAAAACTGGTTCCTGGTGCCAAAATGATTGAGGATCACTGCTGTATACCATAAGGGTCCAACATTTTGGCTTGCCTTGGCTCCACTGTGGGAAGAAGAGTGGTCTTGAACCTAATAAAATGCATACAAATAACAAAATTTCCTTTAAAAAGTATTTTAGCTTATCTAATTATATTAAAATATTTTTTAAGTAGCATAAGTCCAAGTTTAATAAATAAGAAAGAATAAATGCCTGTTTATAAAAACACATACGCATGTACTTAGGTTGACATAATATTATCAGTAATTGTTGCATTTTGCTCGCCAAGCCACACAAACCAACGTAATGTGTGACACAGAGGGTTTCAATTCAACTATGGGTGCAAAAGGCAGAGTTAAAACTGAACCGTACCTTCCCCTACACATCATTCCATTGTCACCTACACAGTCTACAATTGAACACCATGCATTTGAGTCATTAACTATATCACTAAAAACACATAATAATGTTAGGAGTTTATTATCTTGCAGGACTTGTTACTAGCTCTCCAGAGCTACATGCAGCATGCAGGTCTCAGGTTAGACACGTCTGCCTGAGTTTAGAGTATTAGTAGTTAGAGTAACTGTAGAGAGTTAGAGGAGCTCAGTCGCTTGCTCATAGATGGTACATTTTTGCTTTTGTAATCACATGATGAGAGGATAAAGGAAGCTGTCTTAGTTACTGTCTCATCGCTGGAACACAATATCTGTCCTTCAAAATTTATTTTATTTTTTTTTTATTTTTTTTTTTTGTCCTTCAAAATTTAAAGAAAGAGAGGTATATTTTGGCTCACAGTTTCAGTTGGTTCATCCCATGTCAGCTGGCTCCAAGGTACAAATGGCATTGTGAAATGGCATGAGAGAGAGGAAAGTTGTTCATATCACCATGGCCAGAAATAAGAGAAATAAGGGAGGAGTTGAGCAGGGAATTACACCCTTTAAGGTCATGCCCACAGTGAACTGATTTTTCTGACAAAGTCCCACCTTCTAACAGCAAGTCAGCTACAGTGAATGGATATTTGAATTACCTTCCAAATGCCCCACCTCTGAACACTTGAGACTTTGGGGTCACATACCAGATCTAAATCATGACATTCTGCCCCTGGCAACCAAAGGATTCATGTCCATCTCATATGTAAAATGCACTTAGTCAACCACTAAGGGGCCCCAAATTTCCAACATTACTGAAAAGTCCTAGTACAAAATCTACTCTGACACTCAAGGCAAACTCTTAGCTGTGAACACCTATATCAATCAAAAAGAAAATTAAGCACTGTCCACATACAACAGTGCAAGGTAAACATTCTAAATGGGACTGTTTTGGAGAAAGTTCCATGTGCTGCTGAGAAGAATGTGTATTCTCTTCTTGTTGGGTGGGACACTGTCTACATATCCATTGAGTCCAGTTTTTAGAATGTGTGCTCTGATATTTCTTTGTCAATTTTTTTAATTTTTTTTAATTTTTTACCAAAAGCATGTATTGGTACATTGTATACATAATGATCATAATCAACATGGTTATTTCATACCTGTACATGATGTATCTTGGTTTTCCCCCCTCTTCCCCTCCCCTCCCTCCCATTCACCCACCCCTCTCTATTTGCAACAAGTTTATTTACATTTTTCCATTTTTTTCCTTTCATCTTACTTTCCTTTTAACCTACCTTCTTTATCCCCCTTTCCCTATCTAGTTCTCCTCTCTTTTGAATACCATCTTTTTTCCATATATAATATCTATTATACTCCTTTGTCCTTATTTACACTTACAGTTTCTCGTATCAGAGAAACAATTCAATGTGTACTGATAAGTGTCTGATTTATTTCACTTAATAGTATGTTCTCAAGGAACATCCATTTACATACAAATGACTCTAGTTTATCCTTCTTTATGGCAGTGTAGTACTCCTTTGTGTAGAAAAACCACATCTTCTTTAGCCATTCATTAGTTGTGGGGCATTTAGGTTGCTTCCAAGACTTAGCTATTACAAATTGTGCTGCTATGAACACGGTTGTGCATATATCACGTGATATGATGATTTTAATTCTTCTGGGAAGATTCCAAGCAGAGGAATAGCTGGGTCAAATGGAACCTCTAGTTGTAGTTTTCTGAGGACTCTCCATACTGATTTCCACAGCGGTTGGACCAGTTTACATTCCCACCAATAGTGGAGGAAGGTTCCTTTTTCCCCACAGCCCCGCCAGCACTTGTTATTGTTTGATTTCCCGATAATAGCTATTCTTTCTGGAGTGAGATGGTATCTTAGTATTGTTTTGATCTGCATCTCTCGAATGACCAATGATGTTGAACATTTCTTCATATATTTATTTGCTATTTTTATTTCTTTGCCTGAGAAATGTTTATTCATTTCAGATGCCCATTTTTGGATAGGTTCTTTAAATTTGGGGGGGGTTGATTTTTTGAGTTCTTTATATATTCTAGATGTTAGACCTTTGTCTGAGGGACAGCTAGCAAAAATTTTCTCCCAATCTGTGATTTTTCGCCCCACTCTATTAATAATTTCTTTTGTTGTGCAAAAGCCTCTTAATAGGAAGTGGTCCCAAGCATTGGTTCTTTGTATTGTTTCCCATGCAGTCTGGGTTCTGCTCATAAATTTTTTTCCAACCCTATGTCTTCGAGAGTTCTTCCTATTTTATTCTCCAGGAGATTTAGTGTTTCTGCTTTAATGTTTAGATCTTTGGTCCACTTTGATTTTAGCTTAGTACATGGTGAGAGACATGTATCTAGTTTTAGTTTTCAGCATGTGATATGCCAATTTGTCCAGCACCATTTATTAAAGAGGCTATCTTCCTTCCAGTGAGGGTGTTTGGCTCCTTTGTCGAAGATGAGGTATTTGAGTGTGTTTGGAGTTATTTCTGCATCTTCTAGCCTGTTCCATTGGTCCTCAAGTCTGTCTTTGTGTCAATACCATGCTGTTTCTATCACAGAAGCTTTATAATACAATTTCATGTCGGGGACTGTGATGCCCTCTGCCTTATTCCTGTTGCCCAGAATTGTTTTTGCTATTCTTGGTCTCTTCTGGTTCCAGATGAATTTCACGATTGCCTTTTCTAATTCTGTGAAGTATGTTATTGGAATTTTGATTAGAATTGCACTAAATCTGTATAGTAATTTAGGAAGTATGGCCATTTTCACTATGTTGGTTCTTCCTACCCATGAACATGGGATATCTTTCCATTGTCTGAAATCTCTTTGAATTTCCTTTTTTAGAGTACTGTAGTTTTCAATGAAAAGATCTTTTACTTGTTTTGTTAGGTAGATTCCTAAGTATTTCATTTTTCTTGATGTCATTCTGAGAGGTATACCTTCTGTTATTTGTTTCTCAGTGAGTTTGTTATTGGTATATAGGAATGCTACTGACTTTTGGGTGTTGACTTTGTATCCAGCTATGCAACTGAAGTTAGTTATCAAATCTAGAAGTTTTTGGTGGAATTCTTGGGGTCTTCTATGTAGAGTATCATGTCATCTGCAAGTAATGATAGTTTAACTTCTTCCTTTCCTATTGTTATTCCTTTTATTTTTTTCTCTTGCCTGATTGCTCTGGTTAATGTTTCTAGAACTATATTGAATAATAGTGGTGATAGTGGACAGCCTTGTCTTGTTCCAGATTTTAGTGTGAAAGCTTCAAGTTTCTGAACATTTAGTGTGATGTTGGCTGTTGGTTTATCATAGATGGCTTTTATCAGATTTAGATATAGACCGTTTATTCCTAATTTCTGTAGTGTTTTCATCATGTTGGATTTTATCAAATGCTTTTTCTGCATTATTGAGATGATCATGTGATGTCTTTGATTCTCTTGATATGGTGTATTACATGTATTGATTTGCATATTTTGAACCATCCCTGCATCTCTGGGATGAATCCTACTTGATGGTAGTGTATAATCTTCTTGATAATCCGTTGCATTCTGTTTTCTAGTATCTTATTGAAAATTTTTGCACCTATGTTCATGAGGGAAATTGGTCTGCAGGTCTCTTTTTTGGTGGGATCTTTTTCTGGTTTTAGTATCAGGGTGATACTTAATTCCAGGAATGATTTTGGAAGTACTGCTTCCCTTTCAATTTCATTAAAGAGTTTGAGGAATAGTGGTATTAGATCATCTCTGAATTTCTTGTAGGATTCAGCTGTGAAACTGTCAGGACCTGGGCTTTTCTTTGTTGGTAGCTTTTAATTACCTCTTGAATTTCAATGGCTGATATTAGGTTATTTAGAATATTTATCTCTTCTTGATTCAGTTTTGGTAGTTCATATGTTTGTAAGAATCTGTCCATTTCTTCAGTATTTTCCATCTTGTTTGAGTATAGGTTCTTGAAGTAGGTGCTGATGATCCTTTGGATTTCCATAGGGTCAGTTGTGACTTCACCCTTTTCATTTTTTATTGCATGCATTTGGGTCTTTTCTTTCCTTTTTTTTTTTTTTTGATAAGAGTGGGTAGGAGTTTGTCTATCTTATTTATTCTTTCAAAGAACCAACTGTTTGATTCATTGATTTTTTGTATTGTTTTCTTAGTCTCAATTGCATTAATTTCAGCTCTGATCTTAACAATTTCCTGTCTTGTATGAGCTTTAGGTTTGATTTGTTCTTCTTTTTCTAGACGTTTGAGGTTCAATATTAAATTCTTTGTCAATTTTTTGTCTAGTGATCTTCTGTTTGTAATAGTGAGGTTACTGAGTCCCCCCATTATATTTGTGTTGATGTTTATTTAATCTTTTACATCCAATATTGTTTGTTTGGTAAATTTGGGTCTACCAGTTATCTCTCTCTCTCTCTCTCTCTCTCTCTCTCTCTGTCTCTATCTATCTATCACCTATTGTTTTATCTACTTTATTTTTCCCTTTTGTTTAACTTCTTACCCTGCTTAATGTATTCATTCCATTGGGCTTTTTGGTGTTGGCTTCATTGTCTCTGTGTAAGATATCCTTGAGAATATTTTTGTAGTTCTGGTTTGGTGGTCATAAATTCTTAAAGTGTTTTTGTCATGGGAAAGCCTTATTTCTCCATCAATTTTGAAGGATAGTTTTGCAGGATATATTAGTCTGGATTAAAGTTGTTTTGTTTTAGGGCTTGAAACACTTCAATCCAAGCTCTCCTGGACTTTAGGGTTTGAGTTCAGAAATCTCCTATAATTCAAATAGGTTTCCCTTTATTAGTGATTTGTTACTTTTCTCTAACAGCTTTTAAGATTCTGTCTTTTTGTTTGACTTCATAGATTTTGACCATAATATTTTTTTTCCTGGTCATCAGTATTTAGGGTTCAACATGCCTCACTTACCTGTGTGTTGAATTCTTTCCCTATACTCAGAAAGTTTTCTCTTATTTTTATGAACACATTTCTTTTTATATCATCCATACTGCCTGATGCCTTTTTTCTAACTCCAATTAATCTTAGATTATTCTTCTTTGTGTCATCTAGCAGCTCTTGTATCTACTTCTCCTGCTCTCTTTTTGTTTTTAATGTATCTCAGAGCATATGGTCACCTGCATGAGTTCTATCTTCTAGTTCTGACATTATCTCCTCTCATGGGTCACTTCTATTTTACTTTATTCAATTTTTTTTATCTGTGGAATTTGTCTGGAACCTTTTCATAGACTCTAATTTTTTTTCTAAATTGTTCATGTTTTGGATCTCTTGGTTTAGCCCTGCTAGCTTTTAATATGGATCTTTAATCTCACTGACCATTTTGTTTATTAAGTTAATTATATCTTTAGTTATATCATCTTTGAACTTGCTAGGGCCTTTATGGCTCTGTTTTGCTGTTTCTTCTTTTATCATTTTTCATAATTTTGGGGGTGTGACATTCTCCAGATATCCATTAAGCTCAGTTTTCAGAATGTGTGCTTCAATTCTGATATTTCTTTACTTATTTTTTGTCTAATTAATTTGTTTATTTGTGCTAGTGAGGTATTGAGTCCCCCCACTATGTTTATGTTGGTGTTTATTTGACCTTTTATGTCCAGCAGAGTTTTATTTAAATTTCTTCCTCATCAATGCCCCTGGGATCAGCTGTAAGGGACTTGGGTGTTTTAAAGGTATTTTGTTACCCTTTTTTCTTGTGCTTTTTTTTGTGTGTGTGTGCTAAGGGTTGATGATCAGTTAGAGTAGAAAGATTTTCTTCTTGTTAGTATGGAGATCTCTTTAGCTAGTGTCTGCTTGCTACTGCTGTGATCACATTTTTGTGCTTTGATATTTACCTATCTTTTTGAACATCTGTTTATTGAGATCAAACCCAGTCACTGTGTTGCACAAAGAGTTTCCCTCCTGGCTTTTATGTACTTCAGTGGACCCAACCATCATCAACTATGAGCATTAAACATTGTTTCAAATATTTTCTTCTTTTCTCAATGCCCCATATAGACTGAACTGTACTGCTGCTCACTGGAATGTGAAGGAGGGCAGAAGGAAAAAGAAAAAAGGAAGGGGTGACTCAGAAAAAAGAGAAGGTGAGAAAAGAATAATGAATAGGTAAAAACAAAGTCCCTTGGGATTATTTTTATAGCAAGAGTAAAAGGCTAGTTTGAGGGGTTTGAGAAAATACTTGTGCTAGTGGGAGAAGGGATACAGGGGGAACAATGTGCAATTGGAGATTGGAGGAAGCCATGATAATGTCAGAAATTTAATGGTAGTTAGCTTATATTTGGATTCTCTATGCTCAGTTTTGGTGAGAGTTTCCCTGACTTGCCCATGAAAGGTACTATTTATATTAAAACATTAGTTAATTCATATCCTTCTTTGCATATCTACAGACACCTCCTGTATGTATGCCAGATGAAAGTTGTAACAGAAGAGAGGGAGGATAAATGGATAAGAATGAGAGGAAGAGAAAAGCAAAAAGTCGGGAGAGGAAAAAAGAAAGAAAAAAGGAAGTAATGACTTCTTAAACACAAACAAGCAACCAAACAAACAAACAAGAACCTCACATGGTTGCAAAAGCACTAAATCAAAGTATCCCCCCTGCCCCATTTATATTGCAGTCTGAGCTCAATTGCAGGTCTCTGAGCAGGTCTTTCTTATGATTTGCTTAATTGTCTGCCTATGAGCAAAGAGGGCTGCTGATCCAGGGGCTCTCTGGAGTTGCCTCCCAGTTGCAAGGTTTGTTTTTGCCACGACTAACTCTAGACCTTTGTCTCTGTCCCAAGATCCAACAACCTCAGTTAATCTGGGGAGAGGGGAATGCAGTGTAATTGGCCCAGCACCCAGTTCTCCACCAAATTCTACCAGGACCCTCTTGAATGCCCTCCTTTCCCAGCCTGGCAAATCCCACAGCCACCTCTGTAATTTTCCTTCCAGAAGTCTTCTGCCTAGAATATCACTGGGTGATGCCTTCTGGTTAGAGTGCTACTCTGTCTCCCTGCCTGTGGTCCTGCCTCAGTCACTCTCCCCAGAATCTCTCTCTCCATTCCCACAAACTTGGTGGGATCCAGGGCCCACTGCATTCAGCAGGTCCTGGTAGGGAGTGATAGGGACACTCATGTGAGCACCTGCTGGTGGGCAGTGGGCAGTATAAAGGATGTTCCATGGACATGACTGTCCAAGTGTTTGGGGGAAGCAATGATCAGGTATTAATTCTGGGCCAGTCTGATCTCTTCTTTTCCCAGGGTCCCACTGCTCACAAATACTGCTTGCTTATGCAATCCCCAGCCCTCAATTTTATCAGTACACCCATCCAGGTCCCTAATCACAATAGCACGCTTGTTTTCAAATTCCTCAGGGGCCTGTTGGTGTCCTCTCATGCACGCTCACTGGCTTTCAGTTTCTCTGAAGTTCTGGTTTATGACTATTTCACTAACAGTGTTCCTGTTTCTCTTGGGGTAAGTAGAAGAGTTGAGAGCTTCTTCCATCACTCTGACTACCTCTGAAATGGTGGCTTCCTCCCTCAGGGCGAAGAGAAATCCTCTCCCAAGAGGGTGTATATGCCAGACCTGGGATGTAAGGGGAGCTGTGTTCCAGGAGTAGTCCAGCTTCCCTTTCTAAACTCCCTGACACTGGATTTTTATCCAGCGAGTCTCTCCTTCCACTTGTCTTCCAATATATGATTTTCTCTATTGCCTCCTCTTCAGTGTACCTGCTTTCATCTGGTGGACATATCAGAGCGTCTTTCCCTCAATGCTGCCACCTTGAGCTCCAGTAGTGTCTGTATAGCATTGTTGGTCACAGACCTTTTGGCCTCTGTCGTGGGCTGGCTCTGCTCACTGCCTGTAGCTTTTCTTAGTACACATTTCATGTTCCTTTTCCAACTTCCTGGGGCCTCCATTGCACTTTTGGTTTTACTCTCACGGTTTCCTGTATTGCACACTCAGGGGCATACTGACCAGCTTCCAAGGCCTACTTCTGAAATCTGGGTGGAAGATTCTATGGCCTCCATAATTGTTACATTCTGCATGCCTGAAAAATAAGTACCACACCAGTGATACCAAGGTCTGCTGACAGGTCAAGCAGTAAACAGGAACCCTTGAATTATGGCTACAGAGGCCTTCAGTTGCCTGGATGGCTGAGTGCTGTGAACAGAATCCTGGGGAACCAAGTCTCTAAGCAACTTTTCATGAGCAGGGTGCTCTAAGGTTAGCTTTTTGAAGGAAAGTTTTTCATTTTTTCACTTTTGAGCCTGGACAATTTCTGAGATTCCCTCAAGCCATTTTCCAATTGTCCTGACGCAAAGTACCAATGTTTTCTTTCATATGTGGAAGTTTAAAAAGTTAACCTAAATTTAGAATAAGTTATTACTGGAGGTTGGGAGGATGAGAGAGGGATAGTAGGAGAGGCTGGCTAAAAGGTACCCAAACATAATTCGATAGAAGGATTTAGTTCTGGTGTGCTGCAGCACAATAGGGTGACTATAGTTCACAACAACATACATGTTATATGGGGATGTAGAAGAGAGGAACACAGAGTCTGTAAACGTAAAGAACTGATAGGGAGAGGGAAATACTAATTATTGTGATTTGATCTTTGCATGTTGTATACACATTGAATTATCACATTGTACCCATTAAAATGTACAAGTATTATATGTTAATAAAATTAGAGTAATGTATTTTACTAGTGAATGTAAATTTTACAAAATATTGGGTTTCATTGTGGTATTTCCATATATGCATAAAACATATTTTGATTATATCCATTCCATCATTACCCTCCCTTATACCTCATCTTCTCTCCCCCTTATTCCCTTCATTTAGCATTATAATAATAATCTCTCTTCCACTTTCATGTCATATTTTGTTAGATTCCATATATTAGAGAAAATATGTGATTCTTGTCTGAATCTAGCATACTTCACTTAACATGATAGTCTCCATTTTCCTGAAAATGCCATAAATTTATTAAGTACTCCATTGTGTATATGTACTACATGTTTTATCCATTTATCATTGATGTGCACCTAGGCTGGTTTTGTATCTTGGCTATTGTGAAGTATGCTGCAATAAACATAGGTTTGTAGATATCCTTATAGTACATTGAATTTAATTCTTTTGGAAATATACCGAGGAGTGATAGGGTAGGGTCATATGGTAGTTCTATTTTTATTTTTATTTTTTGAGGAATGTATATACTGATTTCCCTAGTGGCTGCACTAATTTACATCTCCACCAACAGTGTAGAAGTCTTTCTTTTTGCCTGCATACTTACCAGTATTTATTGGTGTTTTTGTGTGTGTATGAGCTCTTTCATGATAGCCATTCTAACTGGAATGAGATGGGAGCACAATGTAGGTTTGATTTGCATCTCCCCAATGGTTAAAGATGTTGGAGAGGATCCACATGGCTGAGTAGTGATGGAGCCAGGTCAGAGAGACCCAGAGAACATAAACTAGAAACACAGGTAACTTAAGCAAGGGTGGGGGCATACACACTGATACAATGAATTTGAAAGAAGAGACTTGTAGATCAAACAAAACATATGCATAGGAGTTAAAAAGAGGGGAAGTGGCTCAGAAGTGATGGTTTGCTGCACCCCTGCTCTCGCACACCCCAAGAACATCCATTTTGAGAACTTCCAACATAGCTGCAGAAATCCAACCAGCACTGCAGAGTCTAGTCTCACAGGACAGACCGGGAGTATATGAGCATCTTTGTCCCATCATCCTCTCTCCAAACACTGAGCAGGCAGCAGTATCTCCAGCGCCAGCACACACCAGGGGCAGAAGGTCAGGAGTAGGAGAGGCTCTTTCCCCACTTACCTGATCTCAGATACTAAGAGAATAAATAAGTGATTAACATTTCTGGAGTGAGCATTATAGGACCCTGGGCAAGTCTGAGTCACTGCTGAAGGCTTCGAGTTTGTACCATGTCAGCTAGGACATTCACCCCACACACAGTGCTAACACGGGTCTGGTTTGAGTCCATATGGGGCACTCTAGGCTTGCTTGAGTTCACCCCCATCTCCTGTGGCCCTGCATCACTTGTAGAGAGTCTGTCTGGTGCAAGTTGCCAGTCCCGGGCAGTCTGGGTTTCCACGAGGTACTCCAATCTCGAGTAAGTCTCTGCTTGATGTGCCTGATCTCCATGGATACCCATTCAGCACCAGATTCCCTGGGCACAGCCTGCACATCACCAGAGATGGGCAGAGTCCCTGCCCAGCACCTTAGGCCTGTCATTTTCCTGGTTGGCAGCAAGAGCTAAAGGTCTGCTGACTTGCCCTGTGCTCCAGAAGCCCATGAGACACCAACCAGCACTTAGCGCCCTTACTGGACCTGCCAGAATCTCCCCCAATTAGTCTTGGTCATACCTAGGTCTTCTCTGGTTGCTGTGAGGTGACTTGAGCCTCCACGTGGTGTCCGGAGCTGGTCCCACGCACACTGCACATTAGGTACCAAGCACTGGTCCCAAATCAGCAGAAATTCATCACAGGAGCCTCCGAACAAAGGCCCTACACCTCCCCTCTTGAACAGCTGTCACAAATAGGACATTACAGGTATGGGTCCCCTCTGCACTCAGTAACCTCCATACTAGACTATAAAGAGGGACAAAGAGGAACGTGGCTTGTAAGATTAAAGACTGATGGCCTTGGTAGTAAACACTCTTCTGAAAATACATAGGAATTTTCCGTCTCTTCTTTTTTCTTCTCAATTCATTTAATCCAATTTTTTCTTTGCTCCTCTACTGCTATATTTTGTTTTGTTTACCATTTTTTTCTTTTGTTGCAAGTTGAAGTTGTACCACCCATCTTCTTACCCCCATTTTTAATGTTACTTTGTTGTGTTTATTTGCTTCTTTCCTGTCTCTCTCTTCTTTTCTTACTTTCTCTCTTTCAACTTGTTCCCTTGGTACTTTTTTCTTATTTTCTTTTCTTCTGGTTTAATCTATACTCTCCATTAATTATCCTTTCCCTAGTTTGGTTCTTCTATTACTGTTAGTTAATGCTACTATTTTCCCTTTACTCTTTAATAGGACCTTTTACATCAGTCTTACTGCCTTCTTCACATCTTCCATTGCCTGATTTTTCAGAATCTTTTTCTTGTTGCTTCATTCTTCCATACCCCTACCACTTACCCTTATCAATCAGTAGGTACTTAACTATATCCTACTATGGCTAAATACTGCACTGTGGTGAAAGGGGGTAAAATTGCTCTACTGAGTTGACATTTATTTCTTATAATTATCTGACTTGTCTTAGATTTTTGTTCTACAACTGTAGATCTTGTACCTATAGTTAAAGGTGGCAAAGTGTTAGTTATTGTAGTTTGTCATTATCCAGTTTGTTCTTGATGCTATTTTTATTGTCTATTGTGAAATAATTATTATGATCAACTGGTCTTCCTTTCAGGATATAAAGTCAACATTCAAAAATCAATAGCATTTCTGTACACTGATGAACTCACCGAGAAATTAGGGAAAGAAATTCTTTCTCAATAATATCAAGAGAAATGAAATATTTAGGAATAAATCTAACCAAGGAAGTGAAAGACCTCTACATTGGAAACTGCAGTACTCTGAAAGAGGAGATCAAAGAGAATATCAGAAAATGGAAAGATGTCCCCTATTCTTGGATAGGCAGAATGAGTATAGTGAAAATGGTCATACTTCCAAAACTGTTATACAGATTTAATGCCATACCAATCAAAATACCAATAGCATTCCTCACAGAACTAGAGAAAACAATCTAAAATCCATACAGAACCAGAAGAGACCTAAAATAGCAAAATCAATTCTGGGTAACAAGGGAAAGGCTGGCAGCATCAAAATGCCTGATTTGAAGTTATACTGCAAAGCTATAGTGGTAAAAACAGCGTGGTACTGGCAAATCCCCCCGCCCCTGCCAAACCAAACCAAAACAAAACAAAACAAAAAACAGAGGAGCAATGGAACAGAATAGAAGCTGGAGAAAAACTCCAAGCACACTCAGCTACCTTATCTTTGACAAAGGGGCCAAAATCCTTCATTGGAAGAAAGACAGCCTTTTTAATAAATGGTGCTGGGAAAACCAGATTTCTGCATGCCAAAGATTGAGGCTAAACCCATATCACTCACCATGAACTAAACTAAAATAAAAATGGAAGAAAAATATAAATATTAAAACACAATATTCTGGAAGATAGAATAGGTAAAACTTGAAGACATGGGGGTAGGCAAAGACTTTATGAACAAAATCCTGATCCCACAGGAAATATTACAAAGAATTGACAACTGGCAGGGATCACATCATATTAAAAAGCTTTCGCACAGCAAAAGAAACAACCAAGAAAGTGAAGAGACAATCCATAGAATGGGAAAAAGTTTTGCCAGCTACTTCTCAGACAGTGGACTAGTATCCAGAATATATGAAGAACTAAAAAGAAAAAAAAAAACCAGACCCCCCCCATTTAAAGACCCAATCCAAAAATGGGCATCTGAAGCGACTAGACACTTCTTCAATTAAGAAGTATGAGGAGCAAATAAATATATGGGAAAAAATTCAACATCATCGGTCATTCGAGAAATGTAAATTAACACCAAGATTCCATCTCACTCCAGCATGAATGGTGATCATCAATAAATCAACCAAAAGCAAATGCTGGTGAAGTTGTGGGGAAAAAGGAGCCCTTTTCTACCACTGGTGGAAGTGTAAATTGGTACGACCATTATGGAAACCGCAGGGAAATTCCTCAGAACACTAGAACTAGAGGTTCCATTTGACCCTGCTATTCCCCTTCTTGGTATCTTCCCGAAAGAGTTAAAAGCATCATGCCACAGTGACACATCCATACCCATATTTGTAGCAGCATAATTTACAATATCTAAATCTTGGAAACAGCCCATATGCCCATAAGCAGAAAAATGGATGAAGAAAATGTGGCATTTATATACAATGGTGTACTACTCTTCCATAAAAAGGATAAACCAGAGACATTTTTAGGTAAATGAATGTATCTCAAGACCATATTTTTACGAGAAATAAATCAGACACATAAGTTTAAATGTCACGTGGCTTCTCTTGTGTGAGAAACCCACAGTATAAATAAGGAGCAAAATAGAGGATAAATATTGGGAAGAAGGAAGAACTTGTTCAAGTGGGAAGGGACGGACACAAGGCAGGGGAGCAGAAAGGGATGGAAGGGAAAACAGATTTAAAACAAGGAGAGAATGGAAGAAAAAAACGGAAACAGAGCTTTTGTAAATGGGGTAGTGAAGAAGGGTTGAAGGGAGAGGAGGGGAATGGGGAAAAATTAAAATATATTATGTACAGGTATATATGCCTCATGATGAAAGTTGTCATTATGTATGGCAAACATGTACCAATAAACATAAAGATAAAAAAGATTCCGAAAAATTTTTCATATACTTATTTGTCGCTTGTACTTTTTTTTTTTTAAAGATTCTGTTTGCATTCATTTCCCCATTTACTGATTGAGCTATTTTGGGGGGTATTAAGTTTTTTAAGTTCTTTATTTTTCTAGATATATTACTAAAACAATGCTAGAAAGCAAAATTTATAATAGCACTCAAGTATTAATGCACAACATCATAGTTATTCTATTGCAAAGAAGCTAACAGAGCCTAAACTATTTTAATGGCTTAGAGTGAAAATGCTAATGTTGAAGGGCCTTTTCTCAAAAATGGAGCAAAACATTCAAGTAGCAGGAGTTTGAGTAGGGTAAGAAAATGTATATTTTGATACCACATTGTTGGGAAATAATACTTTTGTTATGCAATGCCAAAAACGTTGCCTAATACAATGTCAGAAGACTTTATGTTCTCTTCTAGTTTTGGATATTATTTTTTGGTCTGTGGTCCATTTAGAGTTAGTTTTTGCATATGATGTGAGATTGTTCCAGAATCTTTTAAAATCAATTTTATTTTATTGTGATAAAATCACTTAAACGGAGATCTACCTGCATAATGAAATTTCAAGTGTGTAACACAGAACTGGTGACTATAGGTGCAATTTTGTACAGCAGATCTCTGAAACTTCATCTTGCTTAACTAAAATTTTATACTCATTGGTTAGTAACTCCCCATTTTCCTCTCCTACCAATTCCTGGCAACCACCGTTCTAGTCTGTAATTTTATGAATTTACTGCTTTAAATATCATGTGTGATCATTTTATCAACTTTACTGGAATAAGAAAAGCCTAGAACATTATTAAAGCACAGTTGTAGATGTGCCTGTGGATGACTGACATGTAGGTTAGCAAATTGAGGAGGGAAGATTTATCCTAGTTGTGGGTGGCACCAACCAATAGCTTGTAACCTGGATGGAATAAAAGAGGAAAGAAGAAAGAAGTGTGTCTATTTTGAAAAACTCCAGTTTTCTTGAGTGGGTGTGTCCTTTGCTGCCTTTGCCTTCAGACAGGGTTCTCCAAGCCTCCAGTTTGTTCATCCTTCTAATATGGATTCCTGCTGGTGAATCTTGAGGGAATTTCCAGGCTCTTGACCTTGGACTGCTGCTGCATCCTTGATTCCTCTTATTCTGTGACTTCCATCTTCATGGGCTGAGCAGCTACTGGATCCTCCAGTTCTCCAGTACATAGATGAATACTATGGGGTTTCCTACCTCTGATTCTACAGACAGCTATTGAGGACTCTTCTGTCTCAAATCCCATAAGTCTATCTAATAAATCCCTTTACACAACTATGCATATATTTTCCCATTGATTCTGTTGCTCTACAAAACTCTAATTAATATACCAACTCTAAATGATATCATGCAGTATTTGTCTTTCTGTGACAGATTTATTTCACTTAGCATTGTATCCTCAATGCTCACCCATGCTGCTGCATATTGCAGAATTTCCTCCTTCATTTTTTTTTTAAATTTTATTTTAAACCAAGAATATGTATTGGTACATTCTACATACAATGGTCACATTCATTACATTAATTCTGTACCTATACATGATGTATCTTGGTTCTCCCCCCTCTTCCCCCGCCCCTCCCATCTGCTCCCTCCCTCCCTATTTACAGCAGGTTCATTCATCATTTTCCATATTTTCCCTTTCCCCTCTCTCAGAATTTCCTCCTTTTTAAAAGCTGCATAATATACTACTATAGGTGTGTATGCCACATTTTATTTGTTGTTCTGTTGATAGTCATTGAGATTTTTCCATATCTTGGCCATCATGAAGTGCTGCTATGAACAAAGTAGTGCTAATATCTCTGAGATCCTGACTTCAGTTATTTTGGACACCCAGAAACGAGATTGTTAGAACATATAAAAGTTTACCATTAAATTTTGAGAAAATTCTACACTGTTTTCCATGGTGGCTTCACCATTTTGTATTCCCAGCAACAGTGTACCACTAGGTTTGAAATTCTTGCACGTTGTTATCAACAATTATTGCTGCTTACATATGTATTTTTTATAATAGATATCTCATTGTTGTTTTGATTTGAGTTTCCCTAACATTTAGTTATCTTGAGCATTTTTTCACATATCCATTGGCCATTTCTATGTCTTTTTGAAGGAATATCTATTGAGTCCTCAGTCATTTGTGAAAATTATGGTAGTAATTGTCTTGTTTTGTTACAAAGTTGTAGGAGTTCCTTATATATATTTGGGAGATTAAATGTTTACCTTGATACTGTGTATACTTTGTAAGTACTTTGCTCCATTCTGTAGGTTGCCTTTTTCTCTGTTGTTTCCTTTGTTGTGCAGAAACTTTTTAGTTAGTGGTGTGCGTGGTGTGTGTGTGTGTGTGTGTTGTGGATTTGATTTTATTACCAGGCTGCTAGTCTCAAACCTTCCATCTTCTTTCCTCAGTTTCCAAACCAGCTAAGGTACAGGATTACAGGTGAGTGCTACTATGCTTGGCGGAACCCATTTATTTTGATACATTCTCACTTTTCTCTTTTTGCTTTTGTTTTCGGTGTTTATGGTATAATATTCATTAAATTATTGCCAAGACCAAGGTAATGATGCTTTTTCCCTGTATTTTCTTCCAGAGGGTTCACAGTTTCAGGTCTTAATTTTAAATATTTAATGCACTTTGGGTTGATTTTTATACAATATGAGATGAGGGTCTATTTTGTTGAAAATAAATTGGCTATAGCATCACGGATTTATTTCTAGGTTGTCTGTTCTGTTCTGTGCCATTATTTGATGTGTCTGTTTTATACTATTATTATGCTGCATCGATTATTGTAATTTTGTAGTGGATTTTGAAAAATTTGATTTTGATTTTGATGTACTTTAGTGTAGTTTCTTCTTGTTTCTTGTCGTGCTTGAAGTTTGTGTGATTCTTGAATCTGTGACTTTATATTTTCATCAGGTTTGGAAAATTTGGGGATATTATTCTTTCAAATATTTCCCTTTGTCTGCCTCTCTTCTTTCCTTCAGAAACTCAGATTAGCTGTATATCGAGTCATTTAAAGTTGTCCCAAAGCTGTCATATATTCCTTCTTTTTGTGCCTGATAATTTTTTAAAGATCTGAGGCATTGTGAGATTACTTTGGTGGGTGATGATCTTTTATTCCTATAAATGTCTTTGATTATTGTTCTTGGACAAAATTAATAGGGAAATGTTTAATTTCTTGAGCATTGCCTATATGTTTTGTTCAGCACAAATGGAGCAGTTCTCAACCAATCTGGGGCTAATTATTCCCTGATACTGACACAATTTTCTTCTGTGTTCTCCAACCAATGTCCCATGGGTCATGAGGTTTTCCATTCTGGCTGATGGGAACAGACACTCAGTACCACTCTGAGTGAATGTCAAGTATTCTTTCATCTAAACCTGTGAGGTAGTTCTTCACTTGGTCTCTGGTTATTTCCCCACATGTGTGTACTACTTTGCACTTGAATGAATACTTGAGTAGAACCCCCAGAAAACCTCCGTGCAGCAGTCTTGTCTCCTTTTTCATTCTTGACTCCCATTAATTCCATCTGCTTTGGTTTCCCATGCTCTCAGCTCCATCCTCTCTTCTCTGGGAATCCCATAGGGCTCACCTGAGTTCTACTTCACTGTACCTCAAGATAGAAAATGGGTTGGGACAATTACAGGCATTATCTCTTGTTTCTTATTTTTCAGGGGACCTTGTCCTTTGCTACCTGATATTTAGTATCTTCAAGCCAGTTTTTCCAAAATGTTCAACCTTTGTGGGACATTTTCAGGCAATGGGATGAATCTAATTCTAATTTCTCTGTGTTTTCTCAGAAGGAATATCATGAACAACTATTCTTAAGTCTTAAATTATAAATGACAACTCCCTCTGACTCCTTGATAAAAGTTAAAAGCAGAATGTAGGAAGCAATCGTGTAGGGATAATACAACAAAGACTTTTGAAAGCAAGAAGGCCCAGGGAATGTGTGTGGTTAGGTGACATAAATGCGTGAAGGCTTGGTTTGCCCCTAAGCTTCCTGACAGCTGGAGCAGGGAGGAGGGGGAGCAGGATTCCCAAGTCTCCGTTTTCTGGAAAGAAGGAGGCACAGAGACACTTCTAAATGGACACTTGTCTTGGACTCAAATTCCAGAGGAGTTGATCTTGTGGCCAGCTCAGCAAACATCCGGGACCAGAAATTCAGCAGTGATGTCACGGGACACTAAGAGGCTTATTCACATTCGTGATGCTGGGAGTTGGAGGCAGAGGGGGAAGAAAAGAGATGAAATTCTAGCTCAGAGCAGACCCCTGACAGACTGGTATTTCCCATGGTAGGGAGGGGGCTGGCAGGAGACCCAGGCCCTGTGTGTGTGTCTGTGTCTCTCCCAACACACGCCACACTGGCTCTCTGGGAGGAGACCCAGGCTTGCGGCTGACCATGCCTTGGGGCATGACATGCTCCCAAGGACCTGCCTAGGCTGGAAGGGGAGGGAGGCAGGGTGAGGCTGCAGGTGAGGGACAG